>CAJNIZ010046942.1:12531-38126 GCA_905231905.1 Symbiodinium pilosum | reverse complement strand
TATAAACCCCCTTTACCGAGTTTAGACTGTAGCTCATATGACAACAGCCTATACAATTTCTGGCCCCTCCCCCCCCCCCCACTAACACGAACGCACAACAGGGGCCCTGCATCAACTAACGTCCACGTGAAAGCGGGCCGGTATGGCTTAACATGCTACGGTGAATACTGAACACTGAACCTAAACAATGTTCTCAACAGGTTCAAAGGATCATCTCAGAAAGCAGTTCCAGCACCTGCCTTGGTATGGCTTGCGCACCGCCACACAGTTTTTTGGGGTTAGGATTTAGGGGCTTGAGGAAGACACCTTCCAACTTGCAACAACACAAGGTTCCCAACATTGACAGACAAAGACAGACAAATTTGGTCCTCAGCCCGGAGCCCTGGACCGTGTTGATAATCAAATTCTGAAAGCTACAGCCCAGCCACCGCCACTGACCCCAGGACTCACAGGCGCTGATGGCTGCGCTGTAGCTGATCACATCCGCCGAAAGATGGGCTTGCGTCATGGCCTTGCAGGATCACAAATAACCAAGTGGGCGTCTTTGTGTAAGTAGAACTCGATTCTATAAGAAATCCAAAAGGGCAAAGGGTGCCTGTTGGGGAACCCAGCCTAGTGAGCTTTAAATAGGCGTTGGGACACAGAGAGTTGGAGGCTTTTCGGTTTTAGGGCTTAGGGTTTATGAGTTAGGGTGCTATGGTAGCTCTGTGGTTCCAAGCGTAAATACTCAAAGAACAGCAATAAAACAGCAGCCATTTTCGCAGCCTATGTGCCCAAGAAAGGCCGTTGATCCATCAAAGATTGAAATCGCGCAGCCAACTGCTGAAAGTCAACAAGAGGCCCTGCGCCTAAACCGGAAGCCCTAAAACCCTAAACCCTAAACCCTCCCTTCGACAATGGTTGTTTGGGGGAAAAGCTCCCTAAACCCTAAACCCTAATATCCCGACACCTGAGGCCTCAGCCATACCTGAGTTCACGGTTCGAGGTAGGGTTACACAAAGGGTCCAAAGTACCTATATGGTACAAAGTACGGTTTCTGTAGTAGTAATTTCCCTTATGGTTTGGGTAAGTATACCCCATATGGGTACTTAGGACCCTTTGGGTTAGAGGGCCTAGGGTACAACCTCAACCCTGACCCTCGCCTTCGTTTTCATGAGAAATTCTCTCGTTTATCTGATTCTCACTTATTACAGTGTAGTGGTACCAAATCCCTAAACCCCCAAGAGCAGCCCAGCCACTGTGAGAAGAGTCAAAGCAAGCTGCCACTGTCCCCCTTTCCTTGGCGTCAAGAGTCTTAGGTACAACAGCAGATACGAAGAGGCTCTCTGACACTTGGTACCCTAAACCTTGAAAATCCTGATGTCATTGTAGATGCCCACACAATTTTTGGCGTCGACCGTAATCTCAGTCTAGCACTATTCCCAAAGGGTCCAAAGTACCTATATGGTACAAAGTATGGTTTCTGTAGTAGTAATTTCCCTTATGGTTTGGGTAAGCATACCCCATATGGGTACTTAGGACCCTTTGGGATTGGGGTTTAGGATTCGGGGCATGGCTTGAGGATTAAAAGCGTTGGGGTCGTTTAGGGTTCAGGGTGCAGGGTTTGGTTTTGGGGGTTTCGTTCAGGGTCTCAAGGTAAGGGCTATAGGCCGGCTGTGGGGACCAGCGAAAAGTGCAGCCCCCCTTAAGTAGATAGAATATGGCTTTGGGTATATCTTACTAAGATCCTCCTATACCCCATATTCTATCTACTTAAGGAGGACTATACCCTAAACCCTGAACCCTAAATAGTAGTTTCCATTTTCTTTTCCATTTTCCCAATATAACCCTAACATGTTCTATCTACTTAAGGGGGACTATAACCTAACGACTTTGCAGTTCTCTTCTACCCAGACCCAGGAAACCTACTTCGTACGGCCTCACACAGTTTCAGGGTAGTCTAAAACTTAGCAGACTCAGACTTGGCAGACATGCATCTATAAGGTTCAGGGTTTAGGGTTTAGGGGGTTAGGGTTTAGGGTTTAGGGGTTTAGGGTTTCAAGGTTTAGGGTGCATCGATGGGAGGAGACTATGAATTTATAGCGGCTCTTGCGCTCGAAGGCCGGTGGTTTCCCGCCCTGTATCCTTAAACTGGACCGAGAAGCGGAAACCCAGACCACAAAACCCTATAGTCCCCCTGAAGTAGATAGAATATTTTAGGGTTTTTTTGGGAAAATGGAGAAGAAAATGGAAACTACTATTTAGGGCTTAGGGTTCAGGGTATAGTCCCCCTTAAGTAGATAAAACACGGGGTATATGTGGATCTTATTATAATATACCCAAAGCCATATTCTGTCTACTTAAGGGGGACTATACACCCACACCCTCAGCCCTGGATATACCAAGTTTCTGGCAGGCGCTGATAGCTGCATTGATGGTAATCACGTTGGCTGAGATCCTCAGCGATCCGCCAAGAACGTTGGACATCGCTCTACCACTATGGGCTATTAGACCCTAAAATTCCCTATAAGGACCCTATTAAGGGTAGATTAAGGTACCCTTAAGGTCTAATAGCCCATAGTGGTAGATTTCGTGTTAGGATCGGCCCCCTTCCGATACCATCCATACTATACTACCACGCGGCTTCGGGTTTAGGGATTAGGGTTTAGGGTTTAGGGAACCCTAACCTAAACCCTAAACCGCGTTACTATACGTAAGCCCAGAGTTCTGCCAGAATACGCTCCTAATTACTCCTTTATTGGAGGATTCCTGTGCAAGGCAACACGCATTCTACGCGGTTTAAGGTTTAGGGTCTAGGGATGCATCATGTTGGGGTTCGGGTAAGCGTTCGAGGCCAATGGGGTTCTAGAAAAGGAAATTAAACTTGTGGAAGGGGTGATACGCGGAGTCTATCAGGCAGCATATAACGACATATGGAAACCTTGCCCAGAATCCCAAACCCGATTGAAAGTCAAGAATTCAAAGCAATAAGCTCCCGGGTTCTCTGCTTCCTAAGATCCGAAACGCGAATGTTAAATCCAAAGCCCTAAATTCTAAAATGTCATCCCGGAATCCTAAAGCCTAAGCCCCAACCTCTAAATCACCCAGAATCCTAAACCCCAAGCCGTGGATCCTACACCCGAACACCTAGCCCCTAAACTCCGAACTCATGCGTAAACCCTCAATTCAGAATCCTAAGCCCTTAAGCATTTTCCCTGAATCACCCAGAATCCTACACCCCAAGCCGTGCAGCTTACACCCTAACCCCTAAAGCCCAAACCTCAAATTAACGCCTAAACCCTCAACCCAGAATTCGAAACCTAGGATCCGAAACTCTGTTGCCCGTGCAGGAAGATGCATGGCGACCTGCCATTGGCCACCCTTCTCGCAAGCACTGAGTGCCTAGGACTTCGTGTTTGGGGTTTTGAGGCTTTGAGGTTGGGGGTTGAGGGTTTGGGGGTTTGAGGGATTAACCCTAAGCCCTAAACCCTGAAAGCTGTAGGGTTTAGAGGTTAGGCTTATACAGCCTCAGGGTTTGGGGTTAGAGCTGTAATTTGGCTTGTAGGATTCTGGTGTTAAGTATATACTTGCGCCCCTAAACCCCTGAAGAAGCTAAACCAATGCCCCCAAAGCCGAAAAAACATGTACGATATATATATATATATAGAGAGAGATACCCTATATATATATATATATATATATATAGATATACATACTCCATACGTGTAGTATTGCACGGTAGGATTTATAACGCTTGGCTTTACGGATTTGGATTTAGCATCGAAGCTTTGGTTGACGCTTCTTTGGGGTGCTAATGCGCTCTATAGAGACCGAAAATGGAGGTGGCTTAGCGGTGTATTGTAGCTAGGGACAACATTCCCAACATCTCAGGCCACGACATTACCCATGAACAAATCTTTGAGGCGTATCCAACCCCCATGTCATATGACTAGATCAAGATCTTAATTTGGTGGCTGCGACTACCACAATTTTCCAAAATACTCAGTAAACGCCTGGTTCCTATCTCATCTGCAAACATTTTCTTCTCAAACCCGAACCCTATCAGTCATACAGTAACCCTAAACTCCACATCCTTAATCCAAAACTGAAATGCCATTGCCCTGGCTGAGTGGCTGCATTGAGAGTGATGACATTTAAGGGCACGCCCCGCTTCAGCATCTCCTTGGCTAGTACGGTTTTGATTTTTGGTTCAAATTTTCGGGTTTCGGGCTTAGAGCTAGGGGCTCCAGGATTCGGACATCGGGTGCAAGACGTTGCGTTAGGGTTTGAAGCCAGGGATGTCACATGGCCTCAGTATGGTACATACCATGGTTCAAAAAAAACGAGTCACGCAATATTGATAATATGAACAGTCGGTGTTTTGTATCTAGGGCTGGTGCAAGGTTGAGCTTTTGGCTTCTATGGGATTCGTGAATATGCACTCGAAAAAATCAAAAACCTAACTGATGGACAACTAAGCCTAGATCATGAACCCTAGATCGCAAATCCTAAGCCCGAGCTCTTATGTTTAACCCGACGCCCTAAATCCTACGCCCCTACCCACCCCGTCCTCGTAGACTCTGAATCATACAGTGGATGAAGCGTTTTTTTTGCACCAGCTTATTTTTCAATATACCTTCTACTTTGTGAATCACAATATCATGGGGGGCCAGAATTGGTGCAGGATATCCGCCATCCACCGTCTCAGTCATACCGTCAACAGGGAAGTCTCAAACAACAATTCCACCGCCATCTGCCAATGCGCGCCGGCCTCGCAAGAGCTGATGGACGTACTGAAGGTCACGGTGTCAGCTGCAATTCTGGCTTTCCTTCTTAAGGTTTTAAATGTTTGGGTTTGGGCTTAAGGGTTTGTGTTCAGGTTTAGGGATTAATTCGGCGTTTAGAGAAACTAGGGATGTGGTTTAGCGATGGAAGGTCGCGGCGTAGGGATTAAGGTTGGGGGATGAGGTTTGAGGGATCAGGGATGAGGGATTAAGGCACAAAGATTTAGAGAATAGGTTTTGGGGCTAAAGCTTCGGGAATGGGGCTTCAATGCCAAACATACAATGAGCAAGCTTCGGCATTTGGCGAAGCAGATGATGTGCAAGTTGCCACTCGCCATGCTTCGCACAGGAGCCAATGCTGGCATTAAAGCTGATAGCATCGGGGGGAATCCTTGGATCCAGTGGAGAACCCAGAAAAACAAAAAAAGACCCTCTCTCTGGGGTCAGGAACCTAAGGCCCCAAAACTGTGCTCCGAAGAGAAACAAAGAGATATGACGATCCCAGATGAAACCCAATATAACTACCGCCCAGGCATTCTCCCGAAAGCTGATGTTTATCCTTTTCTGGTTCCCAAGAATCTCAGATTCAGGCATCTCCGCCCAAAGTTGACATGCCAATTGCCATCCACTGCCCTTCCTGGATTCTCAGGGCCCTTTGAACTACCGACTAAAGTCAGGATTTGGGGTGCATGGTGCACATATGACATATGTGTTATATATATATATGGCCACCCTTCCATGAACCACCTTGCTCTTCTTTCATGTGCTTGCAGTCCTACAAATGGAATCATTAAGATACATGGAAAAACTGCTACTTGTAATATTTTATGTATCTTTATTGTGCTCAGAACTCATACTTTGTATGTGAGACGTGTGCATCTGAGTCCCTAGAACCCCCAAGCGGAATCTGTTTCCGTATATGGCGTCCACAAAGTTACATAAGCATGTTCGGCTTGGCACACTGCAGCGCGCAACTTCTCTAAAATTGTGTAAATTCCAGTGAGTGTACAATTGCATACTGCAATGCTCTGATTTTGAGAACCACACTCATCACAGATCGCCACAGCTTCGGTATTCCAGGGCCTTTCCTAATGAAGAAGTGCTTGCTTACAGCGTAGCTCTCATTCTGATAACTGCGTCCCTCAGTTCCCCGCCATTCGGAAAGTCGAAGAAATTTCTCGGAGAAATCACCTTTGCGCAACTTCCCTTTCAGAGTGTAAACCTAGTAGCACTCATGATTTCATACTTCGTCATAAATGAATTTGTTAAAGGATAGAGCTATCCTTAAGACTGACACGATGAGATCTAGCACTGCAGATAAGATGCCGGACGAAAGTACACCAGTGCGCTGTAGTCAAGTGCAGTTGGTGTACTTGTAGGCTCATCAGGACGTGTAGGAGCTGAGTACTCCATTACCAATTCCGATGCCGCATTTGGCACTCGCAGGCCATGCTCAAGGAGCCAACATCAAGCCATGACAATAACTGAACTACTTTCCGTAACTCACGGGATACGCGAAGAGCAAAAAGCTGCGATTCAGCACTTAGCTCATGCAAATTAATAGATGTAATCATACAAAGAAATGCACAAGCATATGATCAATTTGCGATGAGCTTGTCAGCATTGTGTTCACTACTGCCCTCTTGTATCGTGATAGCTGCAGACATCAAAGCCGGACATGTCAGCGATTCTGGTGCAAAAAGCGAGGCATGGAACATCATGGAACCTATGACTGTCCACAGGGGTTCTGGCCTGTGCCAACACTCAAACTGAGCACTTCGATCTTTTCCTAGTCAAGGTCTTGTTGCCGGACACAGGCAGAACATGCTACATGCTTCAAGTGACGTCTCAGAAACCCTGGAGCCTGTCGATAATCTGCGTCACACCTTTGTTACGATCTTGCCCTTGTCGGGTATGTCAATCGTATAGTTCTCTGCGAAGTGCGGTCGTACCCATACTGCTTTCGATTATCAGGAGTAATACATAGCCAATACTACATGTTTACTACTGTTATTTACTCATGCCAGCATAGTCAAAAATGTTGAGTACCCAGCCGCACCATTCACCAATTGCTTGTTTTTCTTGTGCACCACGTTCCAGGGCATCACACCTGGGAATGCAGCGTTGTACGCACGCGCGGCGTCAGACGGAGTGAAACGCCACATTCTTGTTGTTTCAGTACTCTTTGGCGATGGGGGCCCAACCCCACTTTTTGGTAGGACCTGGACGGGGTGCGTTCTTCGTCTTTGTGGGTTTAGCCGAAACAAAGGGAGTCAAGCGGAATCGCCGCGCTCAACCAACCCTCCCCACTGCTCGCGCGAGGTGTTCTTGGCATCCTGGATTGCTGGATTGAAAGGTCGACGAATCGGCCCACATCTACCTCAGACTCGTCCACTTCCACATCCCGCCAGCCACCATTAAATCTCCTTATCCCTGACCTCAGCGTACCGGCTACTAGCAACCTCTAGGTTGGTGTAGATGGTTTCTACATGGTTCTTCGCGGTGTCGAGTGCCAAATGGGTAGCACTTGTAGCACAGAGACGAATGGAGGCTTGAACCTGAAGTGGTGTTTCAGAATTGCCGGCACTCATGTAGAAGATCGGATGAAAAGCATGAAGCTGTAAAAAATTCACATTTCTTGCTGTTGCACCTGTGAGCCCAGAAATTGTTGGTCTTTTGTTGTATTGCAAGGTCACCACCTTCCTCTTCCCGCAACTTGGGCATGTTTGTCATGTCCACTCCGGTAAGATGTGGACCTTCTTGAGCATGTTGATGTGCCTAAGTCCGTTCAATTTCATGATGCTTGGAATATAGACGCTCCACCGCTAGTTGGCCACCCTGTTCTTGGCTATAGGATCTCCATGCCGTATGTAAATAAAGAACCTTCACGCTCGGTTTCCTGCTTAACCTGCCTCCTGGCTTTCTTCACCTTTTTGGGCATCTTACGGAAAACTAGAAAATGAAAAGAGTATCATCTATCATAAGATGCTTCAGACAAATGTTGGCGGCGATTGCTTTCAGCACTGCTGCATCGTGCTTGTGTAGTTTCACAGCAGCTTCAGAATGCAGAACTACATTTTTGTAGGACTCCCCATTTTGTATTCAAAGCTCCGGCACCTCCAGTGCTTCTGGATATTGCCAGGTGGCCGCTGCATGCATATTTCATGTATCCTCTCAAACTTCACCTGTAGCTCTTTACACGAATATACCTATAACATATTCATGCTTCATTATTATGTTTCATGCTGGAAAACAAGAAAGTTGCGGAATGTCTGAAACACATTTCTATCTAGTCTTCCTCAACGTCCATATCTTCCTCACCTAACGAAGGAACTCTTGGATTGCGTGGCGGCGTAGTTGCGTGCTGCTCATGGGGTACTGGGTCCAAGTCGCAGTAAACATTCCGGCATACTTGCTGGTTAGAGTGCCGGGGGCAGTGCCTCATTACAATAAAAAAAGTGTGGAAGACCCTACACTTCCAGGATGTGTGCATGATACTACCAGTAGTTACTACATATGTACATATATTACAAACATACGGTAACTCTCGTAACAATCTTGAATGTTATGTAGCCACATGCTTGTACACTTATTTGATACAGCCCTGAGTGTCTGCGCTGAATTCATAGCCGATGTCGTAGACGCGTGAGCGATCGGGCGCTGGGGTGGATGAGGGATGGGGAAGCATGTGTATGTATGTATGTATGTATGTATGTATGTAATGTAATGTAATGTAATGCAATGTAATGTAATGTAATGTAATGTATGTCTGTATGTCTGTATGTCTGTATGTATGTATGTATGTATGTATGTGTATACATATATATATATAATGTACTTGTACATAGGGGCAAAAAAGAATATGCTACAACTTTGGTCCAGATGCCAGTTGAGATGACGGTGGAATAATCGCAGGGTTTGGGGCTGTGGGTTTACACGGCTTCGTGTGTTCTCGCCCTAAGCCTCAAACCCTCAAGCCCAACAGACCCTTCCTGAACTAAACCTTAAACCCTAAACCAAGCCTGACTGCTGCCTAGGTTCTGACACGCAGAAATGGCAGCATTGAAGCTAACTGCATCTTTCCTTACTGTTGCCTTGGTCCCGTTTAGAGTTAAGGGTTTAGGGTTTTCGGGGCAGTAAAAACAACCCGAAACCCTAAACCCTAAACTAATAAGAAGCTGAACCCTGAACTTAAACCCTAAGCCCTAAACTAATAATAGCCTAAACGCTAAACTCTAAACCCTAAACTATAATAACCCAAGTATGCCTGCTCTTGAAACCAAACTGCAGACCAGGGGACTTAGGGGGCTTATAACTGGGGTAAAGGAGGAGATGTAATCGTGGTTTGAGGTTTAGGGTATACTTACCCAAACCCTAAACCCTAAACCCGAAACCCTAAATCTCCAAGTAGACTGGAAGGAAGGACTAAGGAAAGCCTGATCTTTGAGGCCTTTGCAGGCCGAACGCATAGAAAGTGTGGGATTCCTGCACCCCAACATTTTGAAGAATCAGCCTTACCTAAACCCCCCAAGGAATGTAAAATAATAGCCCTAAACCCAAAATGACAGCCCTAAACGCCATTCTTCTACATAAAGTATGTAGAATAATGGCCTTGAGGGCTGTTGTGATGGGTTTACGGCTAGTATGTTACATACTTTTTGGGGGGTTTAGGTATTCCTATCATGGACCCAAACCCTAAACCCTAAACCCTAAACCCCAAAACCTAGTTGCTGCAGGCATCGCCGCAAACATCCACTGCGCCCTACGCCAGGCTCCAGCTTTGCCACAGGCGCTCACGGCCATGTTGAGAGTGACGGTGTTGGTCGCAAGGCTGCTGCTTGGGCTTGCAGACAGTACCTCGCGTTTTAGGGTTAAGGTTTAGGGTTTAGGGTTGAAGGTTCCGGGTAATTATGATCTGGTCCCTGAATCTGAAACCCAAACCCGACACCCTACACTCCACCCTAAACCCTAAACCCTTAACCCTAAGCCCTTAACCCCTAACCCGATACCCTAAACTCTAAACCCTTAACCCTAAGCCCTAAACCCTCAACCCGAAACCCTAAACTCTAAACCCTTAACCCTAAACCCTAAACCCTCACCCCTAAACCCTAAGCCCTCAACCCTAAACCCTCACCCCTAAACCCTAACCCCTAAGCTCTGACCCTAAACCCTAAACCCTAAACTACGCTAGGAAGCCCTTCCTTCATTCCCTGCTGAGCACCTCTCCCCCTCATATTGCATTTCCCCACTCAGATCAGATATTCCCACTGGTTTAGGGCTTAGATACTGTTGATGGAGGAAATCCTGCACCGCCTTACATCCCTAAAGTCCTAGGAATTACACTAGTTTAGTGCCCCTAGGTGGTGCAAGTTTTCATCCATCAACAGTATTCCCACTGTGGTATACTATACGACTAATTAGACTTGGGAATTGTTGATGTTAGGGGCGGGGGAGGCTTGATGATGTGGGGGAAAGGTTTATATAAGCATGAACAAAACTCGAAAACCTAAAACCCTAAAATCCTAACCCTAAACCCTCTAAACCCTAGTCCCTTAAAACTGTACTGAAGAACCACTATGGGCTATTAGACCTGAAGGGTACCTTAATCTACCCTTAATAGGGTCCTTATAGGGAATTTTAGGGTCTAATAGCCCATAGTGGGAACCTTGGTGCTTGAAAGGCTGGTCTCCAAGAGCTCTTGTGCTCGCAGCTGCTGATGGCAACTCCCAGGTCAAAAACGGTTTTCTGGATACCACTTTCCTCATAGCCCTAGGGATCCATGTACACAAATATTACCTACATTGGGCCCTAAAGTCTGTAAATATTACCTACATTGGGCTATTTGGATCCCTAGGGTAGGGCTTAGGGTTGAGAGTTTCGGGTTTAGGGCTTGCTTGATACCATCTTCCTTAAGTGTGCGGTATCCATAACGTGTCCAAGCTTGGCCGTGCTCAACATATATGATCTATAGTCTAAACTCCTAGTATCTCCCTTAATGGCCCCTATAGTAGTCCCCACCCACTGGATGGAGAAGTGTCCTGTATGGCGACCAGCTGCCACAAAGCAAGTCCCCATGACCCACGGGTGGAACTGGCCTCTGCGCAAGATTTGGAGTCTGCTGCCCTAGCGATGGCGGCAGCCAGCATCGTGCAAGGGCCCTGCTTTGCCTTCCGCTGCACCCCAGTAAGGTCACCGCGGCAGCTGCTGGCGTTGAAAATGATGAGGCCAGCCTCCCTCCATTTGCTTGCAGCAGGACAGGATGTCTGAACAGGCTCTCCATGGCAAACGGCCCTTGAGAGTAGCAACACGCACACAGAGCAGGGTTTAGGGTTTAGGGTTAAATAAGCCGTGCATGCCAAAAAGATCAGCCAGAACTACCTAAAACGCAGGACACTCGAGGCTCCCAAACCATGTGTGCAAGTCCTGCTACAGGGGCCTAAATAATTACAAGTATCCTTTGGCGGTCTACTCTAGGTACCCTATACCATGAACATAGAAGGAAACCCAAGCCAGAGTATTGGTCGCTAAACTCAATCGGGTGAAAGTGTGAACGGCAAGCCCTAAACACAAAACCCTGGGTGGTTGTAGATTTCTTCCAGTAGCCCCGTTTCGCTTCTTGGCGAGTACGCTTGAAATCCCACTCATATCTACAAGTACCCCGTGTTCTGTGCGCACTGTGATGGGTTCAGGGTTTACCCTAAGCCCAAAACCCTAAATCCTAAACCTTAGACCCTAAACCCTAAATCCTAAACCTTAAACACCAAGCCCTAGAACCTTAAACCCTTAACTCCTTTGTGGGCTTGGTCTCAGATCCATGACTTTAGACTTGTCAATGTGTCACAAGATGAAACTATAGCCGGCTTCGCAACCTACTACATGGGGCTTTCCCACATTAGGGTCCCTACAGTCAGGACCATAGTATATTGGGTTTAGTCCCCCTATTTCGGGGAGCTGTGCTGTTACATGCTCATTGCATACTGACCCTAAAACCCGAAAGACACACTTTTTTTGCAGCGTGGGCAAGATGGGCATATCTGCCAGCAGTAGTGATGCAAGGTGATATTGTCCACCTGGGCTCTCGGGTTTCAGTGGTTTAGAGCTTCTGCAGAAGAAACCATTCAGAATTCAGTTGTTGACTTAGGGCTTCACCCTAAACCCTAAACCCTAAATTGAGGGTCAGGGTTTCGCGGAGGAGGGCTAAGACCTTCAACCGAACTGAATTCTCACAAGTCCATTTCTGTGCTAAGTCTTACATACTAGTGCTGAAAGCCAAAGCTGCAAAATCTTAAGCCCTAAACCCCGAATCCTAATCCAGCCAAATCCCAAAAAGGCTTATATCCCTCGTGCCTATCGTAAAGAACTCTGAGCCTCTGAGGGTTGAGGATTTAGGGTGAAAACCAAATCCCAAAATCAGCATCCAGCTGCCTTCTTCGCAGGCCTTCATTGCAGACGAGCACGTGATCACGTTGGATGGAACTTCCTTGCTACGGAAGACAGTCTTGGTTTAAGTTGGTTTAAGCCTTACTTAGAACTCAGGGTTAAGGGTTCAGGGTTTAGGGCCTTGGAAATAGGGTCAGCGGGCCTTAGTAAGTATACTTATAATCCCTATAAGCCACGTCATATCCCCAAGTATCGCCATTATTAGCCCACGTACTAGTGAAGTTCCCCTGACCCTCCAAATACGGCTTAGGGCTTAGGGTTTGGGGGCTAGGCGGTTGATGGAACAAATCTTGTGCCCCAGCAGTCCCCTGGTTCCTAGGAATTGCGGTGCTCAAGGGATGCACGGTGGCTGTGATTTCTCCGAACTGTATAGGGTTGATGGTTTAGGGTCCCTAAACCCACGGTATCCCCAGACTATCCCTGCATAAACCCCTACGTACATGATGTACATGTACATATATATGTATGCCATAAACCCAAAGCCCTTAAGCCTGAACCCCCAAAGTAAGTAAGATAATGCAACAAACCCCTACAAATAGCTGAACAGGCCATTATTGTACATACTGTTGATGGAGGTAATCTTGCACTACCTTAAGTCCTTAAAGTCCTAGGAATTACACTAGTTTAGGGCCCCTAGGTGGTGCAAGATTTCATCCATCAACAGTACTCTTGGGGTTAAGGGTTTAGGTATCTATGTGTAGCAGCTTAACCTCGAACTTGCTAAGCAGATCAGACTTTACATTGGGGCTTCTAGGCTGGGTGTTGGGCTTAGGGTAAAGTCTAGGGAATAGGGTGTGGGGTTTAAGTTGGGTACTCCCCCACCCCCCCAGTAGCAGTCTATATTAGGGGTCCTATGAAGGGCTATATATAACTATAACCATATTATAGTTGTTATCCCACTGTTACTGACGGGGGGCAGTACCCAACGTAACGGTTTCAGGTGTAGGGTTACATTGTAATCTAAAGCCCCCAACAAATCCAAAGGGTCCATTAGGCAATTATCACCTGCTCTGGGGATCAATCTACTGGAAAAAGGACCTAGGTTTTGGGGAGCGTATTCTAATTGTATACTTTGGAGCCTTAGGGAAACTGCGTATGAACGGGCCCCCTTATAAGCTACAAACCAAAAACCCTTAACTCTAGACCCTACACTTCTGTTCTTCTTTTGGATGATGCTAAACAAGGTTCAAGGATCCGCCTTTCCCATGTCCACCAGGAGTTGCACCGCAGCCGTCCAAGCGACGCTTGCCGCACATACGCTGATGGCTGCGGTGAAGCTCACGATATTGGGGCGGATTCCAGCTTTCTGCATGTCCTGGGCCAATTCACAAGGTGCCAAAATTGCGGGCCTGGCTGCCCGGAAAACTATTCCAACTACTGCGAACACCGCGGACCAGTAACATTGAGACACCGATCGACTCTCAATGCAAAGGCTCCGAACTAAAAATCCTCGACCTGGAATTCTACGGGCCCGGCTACCTGGATCAGGTACGTTTGTGAGCATTAGTAGCACGACAACTAACTCAAAAGAACCCCAAGCGGCGAACAAAATGCGCAAATCATCCTGAACCCCAGAACCCAATATTGGGATTATGTGGGGTGTTATATAGGGATAACGGAAAAGAACATGGAAACTACTATTCAGGGGTACAATATACGGGTATATATTGGGGATGTATATTCATATCTTGGAGAAATCTGAGCTACAGTCTAAACTCCCAGTATGCCCCTTAAGAAGCCCCATAAACCTCCCCTCGATAATTCCCCATGGAACCCCCCTTCTTAAGGAGTTTAGACTATAGCTCATCTGCTGCTGAACATGCTGGTGTCTGAGAGCAATGCTACGGCATATTGCCATCCACGACTCCTCTCGCAGGCACTGATAGCTGCATTGAAGCTGACAATGTTTGCCTTGATTGCGAGGGTAGCTGGGAAAACTTTAAAAAATACTGTAGAAATTAATTCAGGGCTTAGTGTTCAGGGTTTCAATGCAAAACGGAACACGTGCGCAGAGCCCAATTAAAAGCGAGCCCCTGAAGCCTGAATCCTGATCCCTAAGCAGGATAGAGTTTCCAGCAAGCCGGAGCCCTAAACCCTAAACCCTAAAATGGGGGTCCACCGCAGGGCTCGCGGTTCATGGAAATTGACACCAAGTCCTGCAGTCAAACTTCTCGGCCCTGTTGCCTCAATCCTCTCCTGCGACATATTTGCAAATAGCCTCAGGTGTCCAGTATCTAGAATGGGCTTAGGATCTATGCTTCATGGCTTGGGATCTAATTAGGATTATTTCGGGTCTTAGGTTAAGATTTCAGATTCAGGGTTTCTGGCTTATGGCTTTTCACGGGCCCACGTTTTGCTTACATCATACAACCCTAAACCCTAAACCCTAAAAAAATGGAGCTTGTCCGGGCTTGCCCACTGGCGAGGTAAGTAGCTGAAGAGCACGTTGCCACTCCCCGGCTCCGTTGCAGCTCGAAATGGCTGAGCTGTAGGTTATCCTCAATGAAAGAGATACTGTTGATGGAGGAAATCTTGCACCACCTGAAGTCCCTAAAGTCCTAGGGATTACAGTAGTTTAGGGCTCCCAGGTAGTGCAAGATTTCATCCATCAATAATATGAGTTGGCAAGGCTTTGGCTCCCTACAATCTCTAGAAGAGTTTTCCCCAGTAGGCCTCCTACAAGATAGGAGGGTTTCCAAAATTCGGGGTACCTTTTCGGTAACCCCATAAAAAGGACTACAGTATTTGGGGGCATAGATTTCGGTCCCCTACTTGGGGAAACTACTACATGTCCCCAACATAATCCCCATTATTCCCTCAAGAGTCTGCAACCCTCTGACTCAAAGGCTTTGAACTGTGGGCTTGTTCACCGATGTACCCGGAAATTGATACTAGGCTCGAGGGTTTAGAGTAAAACGTTCAGGGTTTCTGGTTTTAAAGTTAAGGGTTTACGGTTTGGTTTGGGTAAGGGTTTGGAGGTATTGCAAAGGTAATTCTGATCCTGTGCACTTTCTAGAGTCTCAATATCACTCGAAGCATCCCCCTTAATAACTCCCACAGTAGTCCCCTGTAATCCCCTATATAACCCCTTTAAGGAGTTTAGACTATGGTCTCGAAATGGGCTTTCCAAGGTCAACTCCCCGGGGCCTTAACCCTAAATCGTGGAGGTTCAGGGCTTGGAGTTTAAGGGGTTTAGGGTTGAGGGAGTTTAGGGTTGAGGGAGTTTAGGGTTGAGGGAGTTTAGGTTTGAGGGAGTTTAAGGTTTAGGGGGTTTGGGATTTAGGGCGTTTAGGGGTTACAGTAATCTGGTACAGGGGATAGGTAGACCCCCCACCCAGCAATAGTGACTGTAAGGGAGAATGATGATTACAGTACGGTCCTTTGACATTCCTATAATGATAATGCCACTATTACAGGCAGGGTGGGGGGGTCCACCTAACCCTTGCATTTTCCATGTGACTCAAAATAACCAAAACGCCATGGATAGTATGGACCCGAGGCCCAAAAGCCTGAAAACATAAGTCCTCAGAGCCTGAGCATACGTTCTGGCTTATGATATCTTGGGCTACGCGATATCCAGAAAACTTGCAGGGCTTCTGAAACCCTAGAACCTACACCCTAAAGCCTAAACCCTTCGTCCTGGGCAGGTGGGCATGAGCTGTGACAAGAAAACACGAGACCTCAAGAGGCAGGTGTCCTCCTTAAAGCAAACTCGTAAACTCTAATCCCTCAATGGCAAAGCCCGAACACAAAAGTTTCACCCTAAAGCCCAAAACCCTAAAACCTACGTATATCCAGCCTTAATCCCTAAAACCCCAAGCGATGCAAACCTAAGACCCACGTTCTGAGCCCTAAGAGCTCGCCCCCCTCGAAGACTCTAAGCCCACGGCCCTGGACCCTGAACCTTGGGTCAATCTCCCAACCAACCAGTACTGCGTACCACAAGGGACTGGTGTAGGTATACTAAGGCCCTATCAACTCTGTATTTAGGGGCTATTCCTGCAGGGGGGATTGACCTAACCTAAACCCCAATAGACCTCCTAAGAAACGACCAAGCGTCACATCTGCTGGAAGACGGGCGTTCATCATCTCTGACATCAACTGGAGGGATGTCTCCCACTGTCCGCCCTTCTCACATGCACCTTGCCATCGGGTACCCTCCCCAAACCCTAAACCTGAACCCTGAAGCAAACTAGCATGGAACACCCCAAATGGGGGGGGGGTAAGTTCTAGGGTTGTTTAGGAAAGTACGCCCCCAGGGACATATATGACTAGCACAGCAGCCCCTTCCGTATTTGACAACTTTTAAAACCCAATCATCAATATATTGCAGCGAAAAGAACACGAGCAATCAACACACAAACTTGTGACTACGCGTACCGTGGCGTCTGCATGTTCTCTTCTATGCCTCCATTCCCTGTTGACAACGGCAAATCCTTTGCCCAAAGCCCTGCACCCCAAGGCACTGATGCAAGCGTTGAAAGTGATCACACTTCTGGAAATTCGGGCTGCCGACATCTCCCCAAACAGCCTGAGCTTCCCATCGCAGTATCACCCTAAGGGTCCAAGGACCTAAAAAATAGGCCCTTAGAGCCCAAATACCATTCATATTATAGTATGTTGGCCCAAAAACCCTACTATTTGGGTTCTATATGCACCTATATAGTCCCCACATCCCTATATATCTCCCTATAAAAGCCTTTCTTTAAAGGAACCCTATTACTTAGGTCCTTGGACCTTTAGGGAAGGTTCATCTCGTTTCTTCGTTGGGCTACCGTTAGGAATCACAACGTCATACTGTTGATGGAGGTAACCTTGCACCAGCTTACGTCCCTAAAGTCCCCAAGGATTGCAGTAGTTTAGGGCCCCTAGGTGGTGCAAGATTATATCCATCAACAGTATTCCTCATCCGGTTTCGTACTATTGCGACTAGTTATTGTCATTGCTACTAGTATGACCATTATTGCTTGTTTTTTGTTCGCTGACAATACCATTGGAGTATTATTGCTGCTACTATTATTTCTACTACTACTCCTCCTCCTCCTATAAACCCTATACTGGGGCTGAGGGTTCCATTTTGGCTCTTATCGCTCTGGGTTTTGAACAACTTTGCCCCCTTTGGGCTTGCGTTTCAGTTGCAACAAGATTCTTTTGCTACCGCACCACTCAATATGAAAGTTTCCTAAAACTAGTATCCCCCTCAGAAACTTTAAGGGCTAAGAGGTTAGGACGTAGAGCTTAGGGCAGGCTTAGGGTTCAGGGTTTCGGGTCTAAACTCCTGGAGTCTCCCTTAGTAGGCCCTATAAACCTCTTCTATATAATTACCGATATACCCCCCACCCCCCCCCGTTAAGGAGCTTAGACTATAGCTCATATTATTCCTTCCCCATAAAAGGCAAGGATGCTCGACCAGATACCACTGAAAGGAGGGAATGGGTTACATACCTCTACACCTTCAAGATTCAAGAGTATAGCAAAGAAAATCTGTCTAGATAGGCCGGAAAGCAAGTTAACGAGAACACCACCGCAAACCCTGAACCGTTCTGTGCGGCTGAGAAACTGCACTGCCATGAGCCACGGTCCCCCTTTTTCAATGGCAGTCCTTCACCGTCCCTAGACCCAGTTTAAGGCCTGTGGCTTAGATGTTGGATTTGAGGATTGAGGGTTCGCCCATTTCGGGGACTAAATGTTTTGAACTTGCCTCTTGTCTAGCAAGGAGGGTGTAATGGGGTTGTAAGATCTATGGCAGGGATTATGTAGGGGCGGCTATACCTGGACCTCAAAAACAGAACAAATGACTGACCAAAAACCCATAAACTAGTCAAAAGGCTATCGTTGTATATACTTTGGGCGTGGTTCATACAGACGGAAGTGAGCGGCATGTGTACACCCAGGAACTAGTTGAAGGGTTCGTGACCTGGCGGGTCTCTACACGTATAGCTGTCCATTACAAAGTTTCGGGGCTTTCCAGCAATCGCCTGTGCTTAGCTAACGAGGTTTCGGCACTCAAAAGGAAAGCACGGGCTGCCCCTGCCCCAATCCGGTCAAACATTCCGATAGTTGCAACAAGTAGGCCATGACGCGCCGGCAGGAAAGCTTACCAATCCTCAATCCTAAATCCCCGCCTATACACCCTTAAGCCTAAGCCCCATGATTACCATACAGCCTGCATCCCAACGCCCAAAACCCTAAACTCTGAAACTGACACCCATACACCCTCTCAGCCATGAAACTTGAACCCCAAACTCTAAAACCCTAAACCCCCATACTATAATCCTGTATAGCTCCAAGTCAAATGTTGGCATTGGGCCCACGGGATCCTGCGATGCTCATGGTTTGGGGTCTTTGGGGTTTGATGTAAACACCTTGTTAATTAAACCGCCCTCCTTAAAGTAGGAATTATAAAAGGGATCCCCTCAAAAGGAGGTGGTTTATTAATCCGGGATCTACATTATAATTCTATATACCCCCTCCAAAACCCTCAAATCCCTAAACCCTAAACCCTAAACCCTAATCAAATCCCTATGAAACCCTAAAAGCCTAAACGGTGCGCCCAGGCTCAAGGCGGCGTTGAAACTAATCACATCTGCCTTGACCTGGGTTCCTGTTGAAATACTATTAAAAAGGGTTTAGGGTTTAGGGATTTAGGGTTTAGGGTTTAGGGATTTAGGGTTTAGGGATTTATATTGGGCCCAGGTATACAGAAAAATGTAACATGTTATTCAACAAAAACCCAGTGACGGCGGACTGGCGCATGCACGTAAGCAAGTGAAGTACCTCTGCAGGTTGGAGTCTTAGAGTCTTGGGGTCTTAGGGTCTTAGGGTCTAGGGGTTCAGGGATTTAGGGGTTTAGGGATTTAGGTATTCAGCCGTTCAGGGGTTGAAGTGTGCCAAGTTTAGGGTTAGGGCGTGGGTCCGAAGTTTAGGATCTGCTTCTTAGTTGCGGTTTCTCTCGATATTTGTCTTTTTGTTGTTTTTGTTCCCTTTCTGGTGGCTAGTAGGGGGAGTGCATGGCCGGGATCTAGAGATTACTGCTGGGATTACACGGCAGCCATTCATCCTTTACCCAGTAAGTTAGGATTCATGAATTCAGTGCCGCCTTGACGCTAACAAACTCTAAGCCGTGAACCCTAAACCCAAAGAGCCCAAGAGCCTAAACTCCCAAATGTTACCACTATGGGCTATTAGACCCTAAGATTCCCTATTAGGACCCTATTAAAGGTAGATTAAGGTATCCTTAAGGTTTAATAGCCCATAGTGGTAAGCCTACATCCTATTCGCCATGCCCAAGACCTCAAAAATGCGGTGTAGGGGCTTAGGGGGTTTAGGGGCTTTAGGGGTTTTAGGGGTTTAGGGTTTAGGGTTTAAGGGTTTAGGGTTTAGGGTTTAGGTTAGGCGGACCCCCCCACCCAGTAATAGTGACTACGATGGATAATGAGGATTAGGGTCCTCTTATATTCCCGTTATACCACTATTAACGGGTGGGGGGTCCTCCTAAGGTTTAGGGTTTAGGGTGCCAACGTGCCCTTGGGAGGGCTTTGTATCTTGCTCTGTTTGAAGCGGCTGGGGTTTAGTGTTGAAGCTGCTTTAGGGCTTAGGGTTTAGTTTTTTTTTTGCATCGGCTCATTTAGGGTTTAGGGTTTAGGGTAATGGAACGTGTGTCTATTTTACATTCATGATGGAGGGGCAAGCGTGTGAGCTAATACATGTTGATTCTGACCTCCTATCAGTTGGAGACACAGAAAACAAGCGACAGCTGCAAGACCGCTGCCGTTCAATAACTTAGTCTCCACAGCAAACAGTCAAAACATTGCAAGAACATCGACCCGATACACTGAACCTACACGCCAAAACCCTTCAATCTAAAACTACATACATCCTACGCGAAGGCAATGCTCCCAACACTACACGCTTCCCAAACGAATCCTGCAAGGATCAGGAAACCCTCCTAACTCAAAACCAAAGTGGGAAGGCGCTTTCTCCCAGTCGCCATTGCTAGCACAAGCACTGATGGTGGAGTTGTAGCTGATGACATCCTCTCTTCCCCAATAACCAATACTAAACAAAGTTCAAACTTCACATAGTTACAGAAAAAAAGCCCTAAACCCTCAACCCTAGTACCCTCAACCCCAACCCCTAAGGTTAAAGTTCTTCTATCGGCTAAGCAAGCATCTGGCGCTATGTCTGCCAGGGGCATCTGGTCGAAGAACTCTATGGCTCGGTGGCTTTGAGAACTCCTATGCTCTCGTATTATTATTAGGGTTTAGGGTTTAGGGAGGTTTCTTTTTGGGGTTTAAGGTTTGAGGAGTTTTCTTTTAGGGTTTAGAGTTTGAGGAGGTTGCTTTTAGGGTTTAGGGTTTAGGGAGGTTTCTTTCAGGGTTTAGGGTGTCGGGTTTAGGGTTTAGGGTTCAGGGTTTAGTGATCTTATCCCCCAATAATGGAGAATCAACTGGAAAAGAAAATGAAAAATGAAATGGAAGCTGGGATTACATAGCGGTTTATAGGGATTAGGGTTTCCGAAATTTAGGGGTACCCTTTTGAGGGCCCAAATGATAAGGGTTACAGTCCTTGGGGATCTATATTCGGATCCCCCTATACATGGAAACTGCCAATCATACCTGCATCGTCTTTAGTCTGTGTTGTGTTTACGTACTCTTTAAACTGCGACAGTAAAAACCTTCAACCACAAACCTGAAATTGCTCTTGAACAAATTCGAAGACTCTGTGTTAGGGCGCAGATGACAGAATTGTAGCTGATGGCATCGGGCTCCCCTTGGGAGATCTGCATGTCTGACAAAAGCTGCGCCGCCTTGCATAAGGGCAGCAGGAGGGGTTTAGGATTAGAGGGCGTGTCGCTGTGGGCCCTGCGTTTTTGCATGTAAGCTATTTGGAGAGTTAAACATGAGTGCGATGCTAAAGCATCATTATGAGAGTTGGGCTTGGCATTGGCCCTCTTGATCTATCCATGCTCAGGTTTAATTCTTGTGGCTTATGGCAAACAATGGAAAAGCCGGCAAATAACGACAAATCTACTGTTTGGGAATACACACATGTCTTAGAGTTCGTATTTGTAGTCCTAAGTCTCCCATCATTATTTCGAGCCTCATTTTTCAAATTTTCCAACAAGGAACGAGAAACTTATTATAACTCTAAACCCCGCTAAATGACCTATAGTCTGAACTCCATACAAAGGCTATACAGGGGATTCTATAGGGGACTACAATAGGTATTAAGGGGGATACTAGGAGTTCAGACTTCAAATGACCAACCCTACACCCGGCCTTCTGCCACTGCCCAGATCTCTCGAAAGCACTAATTGCCGCGTTGAAGCTTATCACGTCTGCGAGCGTAGCATCCAGCATGCTGGACCTAAGCTCACTTTGGAGGCTCGATGAAATAAGTTGTTTGGGGGCTTGGCTGAGTATGGAAGATTACCCTCCCAAAAGCCAATATGGAACACTGAATCCTAAACCCTATATAACCCCAATATAGCCCTTATATAACCCCTATAGAATTCCTATATAAACCCCATATAGCCCCTATATCATCCCTATGTAATCCCTACATAATCCCTATATGGGAATACTGCGCTTCTAAGAAAAGGCGATATGGGGCGTTCGTTTGGGGGAGGGTGAGTGCTTGCGACTTGTTGGTGCTGACATCTGGCTTGAAATACTAGCAACAACATTAGGGTTTGAGGCTTAGGGTTACCCGCAACTACCTGAACCCCAAAAGTATGCAAAACAATTTCATTTATGACTGTTTTGTTCTGGGTTTAAGGCTATTATTTCACATACTTTTGGGGTTTAGGTACAGGCTTAGCGTACATATGCTGGATGCGTCAGTGTTTAGAGCGTAGGAAACTTGCAAACAGCCGCGGACTGCCCTTTTGCTCACATAGGTGCCAACCTGACCAAGTGGCAGCATCTCGACTGCTTGCTGCCACTCCGCGCCTGCAGCCGTAGGATTTACTAACATTTAAGGCTTTACCCTAAACCCTAACCTCTAAAAGGACCCCAAACCCCTAAATGGACCCTAAACCCTAAATCCGGCAAATTTATGGGCTTAGGACCCTTAACCCAGGGGCGTTATAGAGATCTATGGTTTTTTTGAGCCCAGGGTTTGGGTCTAGAGTAAGGGGAACCTCGAAACCCACAACTTTATATACTTAATCTGCAGAACCCTATGAAACCCTAGAAGCCCAGGTACCCATATGGTAGGTCCTTGGGTTATAGATAGTATAAATTCAAATAGGGACTTAAGGACAGGAATTCAATATGTAGGTAACTGGGCTTCTAGGGAAACAAAGCATCAGTAGCTCATGCCGGGAAAGGTTCTCGAAAGGCGGGTGCCCTAGGGATTTCGCAGGTCTCCTGCAAGGGATTCAACCGGCAATGCTTTGATAAACTCCCATTTACCTGACCCTAAGGGTCCCAGGACCCAAGTAATAGGGTATTTAATGCCCATATATCAAAATATGAATGGTAGTTGGGCCCTAAAACCCTATTATTTGGGTCCTGGGGCCCTTACCCTGAAGGTCCGCGTCCCTAAGTCATACTCCGTATACGCTAGAGCCGAAAACCCTGAATCCTAAAGCCGCCACCTCCAACCTAAGAATGTGAAATGCGTGCGACATGAAACCTCAAAGCCTAAGCTGTTCAGGGTTGAGAATCTAGGATTCAGGTTCAGTTGACCCTACACCCCGAACGCCAAACTCTGAACCCTGAACCTCAACCTGTGTAAAGCCTCTCCCCAAGGCATTGAGTGTGGCGTTGAAGCTGATGTCATTCGGCTGCAACATTGCCGCGCCCATATCCTCCAGCGACGTGCTTTCTGGTGGTGACCAGGGAACAAGAGGGCATGTGTGGGGCGGATAGGGATATGCGGGGATGTATAGGGTTTAAGGTTGGAGGGCTCAGGGAATGGCAATGAACGTGGAAATTACCACATACATGAAGGGAGAATATGTGTAAGTACTCCTGTTGGTTCATTTCTCCATTAGCTACGGGCAACCATTAAGCATGGGTGCTCTCAAAACCGGGGAACCCTGTAAATGTGCTACAGGCATGTGTAAGGTTCAGGGATCAAGGTTATGTGAACTTTCAAAGCCTGTAACAAGCCAAACGTAAGAAGCAGGCGTAACACCGCTACTGCACTCTATCTTATAAGGTGGACCCCCACCCCATAATACGGGTATACTAGGAATAACTATAAGAGGACCGTAATCTAATCACCATTTTCCCTAAGGCCCTAAGAGTCCCTATCCGTAATGGTGGCATAATAGGACTGTAAGAAGAGCTTACTAGAATCACCATTACCTATAGAGTCCCTATATCTGGGTGGGGGTCCACCTAAACCTCTTAACCCCAAACCCTATGGTGCATGGAGATAGAAACTGCAGCAGACGGGGAACCTCAGCCACTTCTTGTAGGGTTTAAGGTATGAGGGACTTAGAGTTTAGGGCTTTGGGTCTAAGCTTTAGGGTTGAGGGCCCTAAGCCTTCATTGAGCCCTAAACCCTAAACACCAGGCACTACACTCCCCCAAACTAAGATGGAAACCCATACAGCCCCATTTAAAAGGACTGTAATCTTTATAGGGCCCTGTTTGGGTTTCCATGTTAATTTCCGGGAGGGTAGACCCTGCACCTTTGGACTCTGTGGTCCTCAAGCAACTGCACTGCCAGCTGCCAGAATTCACCCTGGTCGCAGGCGCTGATGACGGAACTGAAGCTTATCCTTGCATGGGCGTTTCTCGAAACAGGGTACCATTGCAACCCTAGGACAGGGTCAGATGAAGGATGGGGTCAGATGAAGGAGATATAGGGGTCTTGAGTCCGAACTTAGTGAAGGACTTGCTGAGAAACTTCCATGTTTTCATGGAGAAGGGAAGCAAGCTTCTTGTGCCTAAAAACCCTAAACCCTAAACTCTAAACCCCTACACCTACACTGAACCCCCCAAGCCCCCACAAGCTGGAGAAAGAAGCCTTCAATGTCTAGGGTTTAGGGGCCTAGGGTTTGGGGTTTGGGTTTCAGGGTTCCGGGTTTAAGGCTTTGGGTTTAGGGTGCAGGGCCTGGGGTTTAAGGTTTCCGCTTGCAGAACTCAACGATCCAGAAGGGTGAAGCGTACATGAACATCATCAATAAAACCCTAATGTAACCCAATATTTCCCCAATATAACCCCAATATGACCTTAATGTAACCCAAAATTACCCCAACACCCTACTAAAGCCCCAATATAACCCTAATGTAACCCAATATTGAATGCATCTGGCTGCACGTATTGAGGCCCTCCGCCCTAAACCCTTAAAATTCTGAGGATGGTAGCCCGGTGACTCTTTTTGGCTCTTCATTGGAACATTTGGGCTGAAGGTTTAGGAGTTTTCTTACTAGCACTTCAGAGAGAACATGGGAAGTGAATGTAGATCCAATCCTTTATGGTTCATGGCTCTCAGGCGGGGCAACTGAGTGAATGCCGGTGATTACTTGTTTTTCAACGCGACCCAAACCCTAAACCATAAGTAAACCCTAAACCCTAAACCCGATATTCACTCCCACACCCCCTTTCAAGCTCCAGTACATTGCAACAGGCGCACTTCTTGAAGCTTGCCAAAAACCATAGCAACACAGAGGTCCTCCCCCCCCACACGAGCTTCCGCAAACCCTGAACCCTAACCCCTAAACCCTCAAATCCTCCTATTGCTATTCTTTTGGTTTTCTCTTGGCCTCCAAGCCCTGACCTAATCCTTAACCTCTTACTACCAACCCCCAAAACCTTTCTCTTACAAACACCAATTTGATCCGAATTTCAAGCCCTAGCCCTGACCTTCTAACCTGAGCCCTAAACCCGAAAACCCAGAACACCAAATTGTCAAAATTCTAAACACTGAACCATAAAGCCATAAATCCTAAACCCTAGATCCCAAATCATTCAAGGCATCACATCTGGCTTCAGTCGCCGGCAAGGCATTGTCGCGAGTAGCCTGGGTTTTGGATTTGGGGCACGGTGGTTCAACCCTTTAGGGTCTAGGCTGTAGGGCTAAGAGTTTGGGATTTGGAGCTGGATGTATTGCGGCATAGGGCTTCGCGCCAAATAACTTTCAAAAGGCTTAGGGTTCACCCTAAACCCTAAACCCTAAACCCTAGTCCACGGCTTAGGATCCTGGGTCTGGGATCCATTCATCAAACTAAGAATGCGGGGATCAACTCATCCAACTCATAAGCATTCAGCTTGTGTGAGTTTCCTACCTCCAAAACTTAAGCCCAGGGTTTAGGTTAGGGTGTTTTTGCGGCAAAACCTACTTGAGGGGTGATGAAAACCCCCCACCCATTTAAATGACCCTTAATCCTGCTATTGTTTGTTTTTACTCTTATCGTTTTACAAGGTTTCGCC
>CAJNIZ010046942.1:0-12514 GCA_905231905.1 Symbiodinium pilosum | reverse complement strand
CCCTCTTAAACCTGATTACGGGGTTTTTTTATCCCTCACTTCAATTCTGGTTCTACACCCCAAACCCTAACCTTAAACTCCCAAACCCAAAGCCCCATCCTTAGGTAGAAGCCTGTATCATCACCTGTATGGGGGTTACGGAAAATTGGGGGGGTCACTTTCTAGGTCCCTCCAACCAGGATTATAATCTTTCGGGTTATATATTGGAGTCGACTATTCATTTACTAGGATCCCAATGTAAACCCCAAAAAACTATACTGTGAACCCTCAAGAAATTACTGTGCGCGAAACCTGTCCCTCCCTACGATTCTCTGCATGCCCCTACAGCCACCCTAAACCTTAAACCCTAAACCCTGAACCCTAAACCCTAAACCCTCAACCCTTACCCTAAACCCAAAATTCTAAACCTTTAACCCTAAACCCTTCTTCCCTAACCCCTTAACCCCTAAACCCTAAACCCTAAACCCCTAAACCCTTACCCACTGACCCTAAACCCTAAACCCATGAACCTTCCTCATGACCCCAACTCTGAGCACGCAGGCCCCTACTGAGTGGCTGTATAAGGAACTTAAACTAACCTGAAGGGTTTAGGGTTTATGGTTTAGCGAACCCCAAGAGTATGTAGAATGATGGCCTTTGGGCCAGTTTTAGGGGTGTTGGGCAATTATTTTACCTACTTTGGGGATTAGGAAGTTACCGCTGTAAGGAAACCGCATGATTTAGTATGTACACATATAAAGATAACCGAGATACCATAGCAAGGAAGCCATATCGAATACTTTGTATGCATAGCATGGCACCTTAACATCCATATACAGAATGCAACCTATGTACTATGCATCCATACTTATCTTAAGCTATGCTTCTTATTACCTGAACCTGAAGAGTAGGCAAACTACTGGCCCAAAACCCCTAAACATAGCCCAAAAGTCCGTTATTCTACATACTTTTGGGGTTTAGGTAGTCCCTGAACCACGCATTGCCCAGCAACCAAAGCGCAACCTGCCATTCCCCACAGGCTGCACATGAGCTCAAAGCTGAATTCAAGCTTACCTTGAAAAGGGTTCTGGAGTTAGGGTGTCAGGGTTTAGGGTTTTAGGGCTTTGAGTTTTAGGGCTTTAGGGTTTAGGGTGTTAGGGTTTGGGGTTTAGGGTGTTAGGGCTTAGGGTTCCTGGTTCAGGATTTGGAGCAGGGTTTAGGGATCAAGGCTTCGGTTGAATGGTTTAAGGCTCAGAGTGCGGAGCTTAAGGGAGCTTAATATGTATACCTATGAGCGTATAAGCGTCCGTTCAAGCCCACTTCTCTCAGCTGTCAACTTACTCACTTTCACAGTCCTTTGAGCCTCCAGGTAGTGTTCAGGGGCCGATTTAGAAGTTGAGCTTCAATTGCATATAGGGGGTGGTCCTTAAAGTTCACGGTTTGTGATTGAAGGGGTATTGAGAAGTTGGGTCTCGGTTTTGGGGTCCAGGGGAGGGCTTTTACTGGGTTGCTGTTACGGAACTTAGTTGAAGGTACTATATTGGGGAGGCCGTGTTATTTGCTATATATACCAATTGTGGTACCTTCATTTAAGTTCCTTAACAGCAACCCAGTTTAGGAAAGACGGGTGTATGGCGGTAAAAAGGCGCAACCTGATGGCCCAGGTGCCCTCAATCCCTAAATCCCGAACCCTGTAACCCTAGACCCTAAACCCTAAACCCTGGACCCTAGACCCTGAACCTTGGACCCTAAACCCCCGGGTTTAGGGTTTAGGCCCTACACCCTAAACCTTAACCCCTAGCATCTTCATCGCATGCAAAAATCGTTCTGCATATATCCATCCTCGAGAGAGAAGCGGGCAAAAGCTGCCCACACTCCGCCTGCCCCTTAAACAGGTAGAATATACGGTATATGTGGATCTTAGTATGATATTGGGCAATGCCATATTCTATCTACTTAAGGGGGACGTAGTATGTAAGGTTTAGGGTTTAGAACTTCACGGGGCTCTTTGAACTCGTCTAGCGGGACGGGGTAGACATTGGCAACGTGGACATCGCCAGGCCCCAAGGCGAAAAGGAACTATGGCGGTGCATCGCACACCCTAAAGGTCCAGGCACCAAAATAATTAGTACGTACTTCGGGCCCAAAATACCTATGTAGGAACCAATTTGGGCCCAAATACCCTATACCCTAAACCTTATAAGCCCTGAACCCTAAGTACTATTTCAGTACTTGGACCCTTAGGGACCCCTAAACCCTAAATCCCTAAACCTCTTAACCTGCCCGCACTGGATGTCATACAGTGGATGCTATAGGGGATTAGGGCTCAGGGTTTAGGGTGTAGAGGGTTTAGGGTTACGGTGCTATAGTCTAAACTGTTACAAGGCGGGGTGGCAAAAAGCTGAGGTGATCTTCTGCCAATGAACAACTAAATTTGGTAGTTTTTTATTTGAGATTAGTCTCCCCCAACAGGCACCCAACATAGGCACACTCATCAGCCCAACACACACGCACAAAACAGCTATAATCAAAAAGACACCCTCCTTGATCGGTCCCAGCTGCATCATTTGCAATGATGCGTGCCACATGCATGGCAGTCAGAAGGCTAACTGCCGAATTCCACTGCTGCGCGACCTCAAATGCAGAAATACCGGCGCTGTAGCTGTAGACCTTGGCAGCACTTGACGCCTGGTTCTTACATAGATTTGGGGTCTGGAGTTTAGGGTACTTCTCGAAGTAGGGGTGACCTTCAAAATCCAAGAGACATATGTGAGAATTCTAGGGATGTTACTTTAGGAGCCATTTGATGGATCAGAAAGACTTCTTCTGAGAGATCCACATATGTCTTGGGCCACACATCTATGTCCCCCGAAAGGTGGTGTCAAACCTGGAACCCGAAACCCCGAACCAAAATCCCAACCCTCCCAGAAGGTCCACATATACAACCATCAGGGAATTGGGACCCATAATTCCTTCTGTAGTATGGTATTTTTGGGGCCTAATTCCCTAATAGTAGTATATATGGACCCTCTGGGCCTACAACCCTAGACCTCCAAACTCTGGGAAGTCATGCTCTAAGGATCCAAGTACCTAATAATCATATACTTACCCAAAACCTATACTATAATTCCTATTACCCAAAACCCAAGTACCCAACTATTGGGTACTTGAACTCCCTGGGATACTCCTGCACCATGATGGATCATCCTCACTCCTGATCCTCTCGCAACTATCCGTGCCTACATCAGGTCTCCCGCACCCCTTGAAGCACGACCCGGAAATGTCTCAACGCTTCGGGTTCAGGGTTTGGGATTTGGCCTGACCCTAAACCCGAAATCGCATAAAGTTTAAAGTTAAGGGCCCAAACCCTGGCTTCTTCCCTTACGGAATCCTCCGCCAAATGCATAAATGCTATTTAACACGCCCGCTGTTGATGTAGAAATCTTGCACTGCCTTAAAGCACTTACACTGCACTACTTTAGAAACCCTAGACCGTGCAAGATGTCCTCCCTCAACGGCTGGACAGGGCTGGCTAAGGGGATTTCATAGGGACTCTATGGGGATCCATTCCCGCGTTCCCAAGGAACATGAGCGATCTTAATTTAGGATGCTTAAGCGGAAACCCTAAACCCTAAACCCTAAACTACCCTAAACCAAGTAGCTGACCAATAGATACGTCGAGTTCAAGGCCTTCAAGGGTTCTTAGATTGGAACCGGGTTTAGGGTTTAGGGTTTAGGGTTTAGGCGCCAAAGTTGCATACACCTACGTAAGAAGTAAACCCCTAGGCCAGACCTCTACAGTAGCTTCAAAGTTGTTTTCCATATATGCTCTTTCGGCACTTGAACCATAAACCCTAATCCTTAAACCCTGATCCCTAAACCCCAATCCCAAAACCCTAAAATAGCCCTAAACCCTAAACCCTGATCCCTAAACCCCAAGCCCTAAAGCCGAGTAATGCAAAGCAAGAGGCGTTAGGCTCCACTCCAGCAGCCGCCATGACCAACCTCATGTGGTAGTTGTTCGAAATAGGTTAAGGGTTTAGGGTTTAGGGTTTAGGGTTCCCCAAAATGGCCATAATGTAGGTTCCCTGTTTGGTTAGGATCCCGATTAAAGGAAGTGTATTCCCAGTGGTCCCTTCTTTACAAGAACCGTTAGAACAACTCCCATGTCTCCTGCAACCAAGTCGAAGGATTGGGGCTTAGGCTTTAGAAGCTCAATAAGGAAAATCTAAACCCTCATGTAAAGCAACAAATATGAGCTATAGTCTAAAATCCAAGTATCCCCCTTAATACCTCCCTGTAGTAGTCCCCTACATAATCACCTATGTAACCGCCTTTAAGGAGTTTAGACCCGAAACCCTAAGCCCTAAATCCTAATTCCTAAAACCTAAATCCTAAACCCTAAATCCTAAACCCTATATAACCACCCCTTAAGGAGTTTAGATTATGGCTCATAGCGGTACTTGGAGACTTCGGGCCGCAAACCCTGAACCTCAAAGAAGAGACTTCAAGACTTTAAGACTCTTGAAATTAGGTTTAGGGTTCAACTGCTTCTCCATCAACCGTATTACTTGGATTACTAAGATTCTTTCTAGGCTAAGCCCTGATTCCTACACGACTAGGCCCCAAATGAAAAACTCTTGTGTCTTTTTTGCTTCATCTGTCTCTTCATGAGCGAGCATTACATGGATTAGTTAGGAGATTTTCCGGGAAGTATGATAGCCTTAAGGATCCTGGAGAATCGTAACTCCATCAAACCCTAAACCCCAGATCCTCAACCCCAACCCCTGAACCCTAAACCCTAAACCCTGAACTTAACAATTCCTGAAGCCAAAATCCCAAGTACCCAAATACTTGGTACTTGAGCTACGGTCAACATGTCCCAGAGACTTAAACGGATATGGGTCCCAATATTTGGGATATCACAGGGGATATAGTAGGGATTAAACTATGCTACCCAAGGGAGCCACATCTCCACCCTTAATGGTTTCTTTGGTAAACCTCATATGGACAGTAGCTTGTATAAGCTCAAATACCCCTACCTACCCAGAAGCCCAGTTCCCATTATAGTTTCCATTTTCCTATTAGACTCTTCAACATAGCAATTGTAATTTTGTCTGGCATTCCCTACACCTAGGCCCTACATCAAACAAGTAGCTTCAATTTCTTTTCTCCCATAATTAACTATAACCCCTTCCGTTTAACACTGGCAGTAGCCTTCAATAGGGGGACCCCATATAAGCCCATCCCTAGTATCCCAAGAAGGTACCCCGAAATTCGGAAAACCCTTAACCCTTATCCCTTAACGCCGTATATCCCTAATATTACCCTGCTAACCCCTGTAAAAAGTACCCCTAGTTTTGGGAAACTCGAAACCCTATCTACCCCTACGTGTAAGCCTACATGATCCTTATATCCCCTTTAAGCCCCTTGCAAGGTACCCTCAGTTTTGAAAACAAGACATGTGAGCCCAAGTCTAAACTCCTAGTATCCCCCTTTAATTGCCCCTATAGTAGTCCCCTTTAATTGCCCCTATAGTAGTCCCCTTTGAGGAGTTTAGACTATAGGTCATGTTAGTTGGCTCTCCAAGTGACAGCTGCTGCAGAGCCACCTGCCATTGCCCAGCTCTGTGGCAGCCGGACATGCTGGAGCTGTGGCCTCAATGTAAGGGCTACTAAAACCCTAAACCCTAAACCCTAAATCCTAAACCCATAAGGTTGAATCATTGAGATTTGAGGTTTAGGGTTGTATCTTCAGGATTTAGGGCTTAGGATTGAGTGATTTAGTGCTTAGGGCTTACCTAAACCCTGGAGCCCCTGAGGTGGCTAGAGTTATGCTTGAAACCTGCAAAACTGTGTAGAATGGCTTCTTTGGGGTTGTTGGGCCAGTCTGTTCTCCCCAAGGGCTTCTATGTAGTTCCTTTTTGGGCTTGCTATGGTTTTTTGGTAAGGGATTCTAATATAGCACCCAAAAAGGAACTACATAGGAGGGTCTGGGTCTACTCTTGAGGTCCAGGCTAGGGCTTATCTTTCGAGCTTAAGGGTTGCGGGCTGAATTAGGCTTTGGCCTTTAGAGCTTAGGAGAGTTTTAGGGTTCAGGTGTCCATTAGAAATCAGAAGCAATCCCAAAACAAATCTATCTACGGGTCCGCGCCCGTAGAGTTCTTCAACTTAAGATTTCACTAGTATTTAGCGCCTAGGGTTAAAGTGGGATTTTGGAATCACGGTAGAATTAGGAGTTAAAACTTAGTTCTTAATTAGGATATCCTCGAATGGGACTGTTGTTCGGAATCATTCATGGCTATAGGAGTACCTGCAAACACTACGCCAAACCCTGAGCGCATATCCCAAAAGCCGGAAGCGTGCTGTTACTTTAAGCAGATGTCGGCAACTTTAGGTCGCAGAAATCTTTGTCCCCCTTCAGGACCTGAAAGAACTTATCAGCATCCGGCCGTTATGCAAAAGTCATGTTGGTCTGGGTTGACCCCTAAAACCCTTTGAAAAATATTAGTATATAGGGTCCCTTATTAAAGCCATTAGGGAAAATATTAAATATCCCAGGGGCCTACCCAGTGGTATTGCAATAAGCGACCGTCGTTTGCCAGGCCCTACTTTCGGAGCGTGGATAGTGACCAATAGCTATTTGAGGTCTGGTAGTTGAGGTACCCCAGACTACAAACTTAGAAGAATCCGTGGACAATAACATTGGTAGGTATTTTGGCGTCTACATTGATCCATCCACAGAGCTCCGACAAAAATGAGTTGTCTCCACAAATCTGCGCTGTCTAGTACGGATGCGCAGATACCACATGACAGAGCTCCGCACTAGCCTATGTAAAGGATTTGTCCCCGCTGCTTGTACGTACACGATACCAGACAACCTGAGAGCAGCAGTTAAAAGTTCCAATGCCGCCAAGTATCGAAGAGTCTGCTCAGAAGACCCTAAACCCTGAACCCAAGACCTTGAACCCTAAACCCCAAACCCTGAACCAGGGCTCTAAGTCATAAATTCTCTCTCCCCAAAATATGTCGGCCTTTGGACCTTCAGAGCCTGATTAAACTCCAAGCCCATATACCCAAATACCCTACTCCCCAAGCCCTAATTCCTAAACTTAATCCCTAAGCCCTAAATACACTGAATGCCCTAAACCCTAAACCCTCATTCTCAAACTTTCCCCAGACCCTAAAAACCCTAAACCCTACTCCCTAAACCCGATCATTCCTTCACATAATCCCTAGACCTTAAATATCCTAAACCCTAAACACTTACACCTGCCCCCAAACAAATGATGATGCGAAGGGAAGGGGCTGATCACGTCTGGCTCCTGCCTGCTCCTGGGTTGCTGTTAAGGTTTAGGATTAAGGGTTTAGGTTGGGTACTGCCCCCACTCAGTAACAGTCTATATTAGGGTTCCTATTAAGGGCTATACATAACCATATATACTTCTTATCCAATTGTTACTGAAGGGGGGGCAGTACCCAAGGTTTAGGGTTTAGGGTTTAAGGTTTAGGGTGAACCTAAAAAATACCATGACATGGGTATATAGAGTTTAGGGCCTATAGGGTTTAGGAAAGTAAGTTATCATGATGAGATGGGTCTATAGGGTTAGGGGTTTAGGAAATAAAGTTACCAAAATCTGGCGATCTACTAAACAATAAGGTTTCCTGGTTATCGTAAGTTACTATAATCAGGAAGCCCTATCCTAAACCCTAAACCCTACACCGTAAGCCCTAAACCCTAGAACGTAAGCCCCAGAACCCATACTCAAAACTAGCAATCTATTGAAGCTCCTTGACAGCAACCCAGTCTCAGTTGCATGTTCTGGAGAAGTTCCAGTCCCCGGCTCCAGAACCCTGCTCTTCCTTGCAGCTCAGGGTTCTTGATTTGGGGGTATTTAGGGGTTAGGGGTATTTCGGGTATTCGGGGTTTAGGGTTTGATAGGGTATTTGGGGTATTTAGGGCTTTATAGGGTTTTCAGGGTTTAGGTTTTATTGCATTTAGGGTTTAGGGTACTAGGGTTTTTTCAAACCCTACATCCTAAACCCTGAATGGGGTTTAGGGTAGAGGAGCTTGTAGGGTTTCTGATATGGGCTAGGGGTTCAGGGCTTCTTCGAGGTTCAGGCCTGAAGGTTTTGAATTTAGGGTTTAGGGTTTAGGGTTTAGGGTTCAGGGTTTAGGGTTTAGGGATTAGGGTTTAGGGTTCAGGGATTAGGGTCCAGGGTTTAGGGTTCAGGGTTTAGGGTTCAGGGTTAGGGTTTAGGGTTTAGCGTTTGGGGTTCAGGGTTTTTGGTTCAGGGTTGGAGGCTTAGAAGTTTAGGGCCTACCTGCAACCCGCAGTACCTACAGTTCTATGGCTTACACCTTGTAGAAAGGCGAAGTGCTGCTAAACTGTAGGTCAGTGGCGTCCCCCTAATCCAAACCCCAAACCCTAAACCCTAAAGGGATTTCTCAAGGCTGGGTACTGAGGGCTTCGGATTTCACTTCTTAGGCTTTCGGGAAGAGAGTTTAGGCTTTAGGGTATTTAGGCTTTAGCGTATTTAGGCTATTTAGGGTTTACTTGGAGGTCCGTTGTACTTATAACCTACTTAGTAACTGTAGTTATAACCCAATTATGAGTCTTATGGCTACAGTTACCCTACATATGATTGGGTTATAACTACAGTTACTAAGTAGGTTATAAGTACAGCGGACCTCCAAGTAAGCTTTTGGGCTGAGGAGTCGAGCTCCAGCAGACCACATTGCGTCACAGCCACGCTTTCTAGGACCTCATATCTCAATACACAAAGATTTTTCAGGTTTCTCCAGGGGCTTCGGATTAGGCCTTAGGGTTAGGCATTGCAGGTCTCAATGTGCAAGATTAAGGGTTTCGGACGGAGGGTCTATGGGGGAAATATCTTCTAGAAGCTTCTCGAGTATGGAGCCCCTTTCTTATTTTTTAAGCATCTACAATATAGACTGCGAAAATATACCCTAAGCCTCCCAAAACCCTCCTAAACTCTAACACCCCCCACCCCCCAGAAAAAAAATAGGTTGGCAACCAAGCCATTGAGTCTATTGAGTTGCTGCCAGGCGTCCAGCCCAGTTGATGGCCTTGTTGCAGCTCTTCAGGTCCTGCTTGGTCAGAGGGAGTTAGTAGGGTTTAGGGTTGAGGCTGTCAAAGAAAATGAAAACTACCATATGACTCAGGCCTTTGGGGTCTCAGGTTTAGGGTTTAAGGCTGGAAGCTGTACGGTTCAGGGTTCAGGGTCCCCTCCTGACACTCCAAGTGTGGAAGCCATCTAGTTTGAGCGCAACAGAATGTTTAGGGTTCAGGGTAGAGGGTCCAAGTACCCAGACGCAACGCCAGGCGCTATAGTCTGCACTCCTTGTATCCCCCTCTATCATTCTAGAATGCTGCCCTATATGATCTCCTATATAGCCGCCCTTTAAGGCGTCCAGACTCTAGGCTCTTGTAGATATTTAACCCTAAGCCCCAAACCCTAAACCCTACATAATCCCCTATATAATCTCCCCTTCAAGGACTTTAGAGGTTACAAATCCCTTTGTTGGGACTATAGCTCTCGTGGATACTTGGGCCTCTAAACCCTAAACGCTAAACCCCTGAAGCATATCAGTAGGGGGAGACTTTTGGCTCTTTGTGGCTGTTGTTGTTTTGCTGCTTGAATCGCGTCATAGCAATATGACCCATAGTCTAAACTCCTTAAAAAGGGTTATGTAGGGCTTAGGATCTACAAGCTCCTTAGAAGGGGGTTTACATTAGGGATCATATAGAGTCTAGGGTTTAGGATCTAGAAAATCGTTAAAGCGGGTTATATAACTTATATAGGGGATTAAACAGGGTAGTACTATAGGGGTTTTTTAGGGGGATGCTAGGAGTTTAGACCTAAGCGAAGATGAAACTCTAGCCCTAACTTCAAACGTTGCCCGGCAGACACCTCATATGTTCCTGTACACATTCAATGCGAGCTTTTGTCTAAGCTCCTAGTATCCACTTACTAAACCCATAGTAGTCCCCTATATAATCCCCTATATAACCCCCTTTAAGGAGTTTGGATTATAGCTCATGATTAGAAGTGGTGCGGGCGCGCTGAAAGCTCAGCCGAGCTAAGGTTAAGCATGAAAGAATGAAGGCCTGACGCCTAACTTGACCGCAATTTACAATTGAGTAGTGTTTTTTGGTGGTTGAACCTAGTAAGATTCTATTTCTTATATAAAAGAAAATATTTCTTATATAAAATACTATACCACCAAAGGAGGATAGAATCTTACTGTATAATGGGTACCATAGTATTCCCAAAATAAGATACTACCCAATTGACATTAGAGCCTAAGTTCTAATCTGGACGTGTGTTGGATCAGAGACGCTTCAGGATGAGGCTATGGTTTAGGGTTAAGAGTTTGGGGCTTGGGTAGGTTTAGGGCGACGAATGTCCCGGTTTGCGGTGGTTGCCGAGACAGGAAGATGGGGCAAAACTGGCGACACAATTACCCCAAGTCCTAAACCCTAAACCCTGGACCCTAAACTCTACACCCTGCAGACAAGGCGGGGTGATAATTTCCTGCTTCCTGTGTCCTACAATCCGGAGAATGAGGCTGGGAGCAGATGCGGTATCTTTGTAATTAGGGCAAAGGGCCGAGGGTTTAGGGATTTAGGGTTTAGGGTTTCATGGTTTAGGGCTTAGGATTTTAAGGATTTACGGTCTAGGTTAATGGCTAAAACTTTAGGATGTCAGTCAACCGTGCTTGACCACAGTCTCACTGCATGCGAGCAGTGTATGCGAGCAATGCGTAGCTTAGTGGCTATTGGGCTTCCCTGCAAACCTACACCCCAAAACCCTATAGCCAAATTCCCTTAAACCCCAAAACCGTAGAGCCTAAGCCTGAAAATCCAAAACCCTGAACCCCAAAACCCATTACCCTTCAAAGCCCACGCCACCTGAATTCCGCAGATTGCAGCCTCCCAATGCCCACGCCCAGCAGCGACACCAAACAAGGCCATGCTGTGCTACACGTGGGTTTAGGGTCCAGAGGGTTTAGGGTTTTCGGGCTTAGGGGTTTGGGTTTAGGGTTCACTATAACTGGGTTGACCCCTAAAACCCTTTGAAAAACATTAGTATATAGGGTCCCTTATTAAAGCCATTAGGGAAAATATTAAATATCCCAGGGGCCTACCCAGACTAGCTTCTTATCGATATGTTCCCTACGTACCCCGGCCACAGCAAACTGCATCGAGCGGCCTTGGTGTAGCTGAAATCGTAGTCTCTAAGCCCCATAAACCCTGCCCTGAACCCTAAACCCTAAACCCCTAAACCCTAAACCCTAAAACCCTAAACCCCTAAACCCAAAACCCCCAATGTATCAAAGTGGCCATGCTGGCCTTCCTTCGGTCAGAAATATTCTCAAAAAGCAACTCTCCCTAAGGGTCCAAGTACCCAATAATTAGGTACTTGGGATTTTTGTAATAGTATTTTTAGTACAGGTTTTGGGTAAGTATATGATTATTGGGTCCATGGACCCTTAGGGTCTTCTGGTTTCTGATTGAGATGTAGTATGCCACAACTAAAAGACATGTCCAACAATTACTCACTTAGGGCTTCAGAGCTTCGGGTGTAAGATCTGGGTTTAGGGTTTGGGTTTAGGGTTTAGGGTTTAGGATTCAGGATTTAGGGTTCAGGGTTCAGGGTTTCGGTTTAAGGGTCGATGTTCAGGCTTCATTGTAGTCAAGGGGAGCTTGCCATCTGGAACTTGGCTAGCACAGGCAAAGCATGGTGAAAGAGATGTCCCTCTTACTTACTGGGGGTTAGTAGGGACTACATAACTATATTCTGTGGGGATTATATAGGGACCATATTCCCTGACTGATTGCCTACTAATCCCAGTAGGCTTCTGTGTTCCTAGGGGTCGAAGCTAACTCCTTGAGCCTACCCTGTGGCAGTCAACACAAGCTGTAAACGTAAGTAAGATTCGCCTGTAACCCATTCCCGCTTCATGACTGGCCCTAAGGCCCCTAAACCCTAAACCCCGAAACCCTAAACCCAAAACCCCAAAACCCTAAACCCGTAAACCCTAAACCGGGTCAAGACTTGTCCTGGAGTCAAAAAGCAGATTGCTAAGTTTGGCTGGCCTTTAGAGACCCTTGAAAGTATTAATCGCTTCCTCATATTAATAACCCCCCCTAATAATAAATAATAAATCCGGGACCCGAAAAATTCCTCNNAGGGGCTGTACTAATTTTAAAAGGAGCCAGACCATAATGAATTAGGGGGGATCTGAGGTCACTAGGGGGTATAATAGAAAATCCAAAGGAATTAGGGATCCCCTTGACATCCGAGGTTTTGGTTGATTTTCATATGGTTTTATAAAGGATATACAACAATTGAATACGACTTTAAATGATTTTATTACAGTTTCAGCCGTATTTCATTAAATCTCAATTGAATTTCATTCGATGTCAGCCGATTTTAAAAGGAATTTTAGTTAGATCTCAATTGACTCTAACGGGATTTTTGAAAGGAATTTTAATGAAATTTCAATT
>CAJNIZ010046941.1:1910-15795 GCA_905231905.1 Symbiodinium pilosum | reverse complement strand
GCCCCTGGGATATTTAATATTTCCCCTACTGGCTTTAATAAGGGACCCTAACAACTAAGATTTTTCAAAGGGTTTTAGGGGCCAACCCAGCATAATAAGCCTGAAAGAACCCTGCCCCAACAGTGCCGTCGTACATCCAGCATCTTTGGGGGTTTAGGGTCATGGTTTTAGGGTTTAGGGTTTAGGGTCATGGTTTTAGGGTTTAGGATTTAGGGTTTAGGGTTTAGGGTTCATTCCATTTGCAGAATCTGCAATGTGCTGAGAGCCGCAGTCAAGTTCCCAGTGCGCAGCGATGCCGCGGAAGCTGGAACCTTTCAAGCTGCTTCGCAGCAATAGGGGTGGTTAGGGTTTACGGTTATATGGGGATGAAGAAAAAGAAAATGGAAACTACTATTTAGGTTTAGGGTTTTCAGGGTTTAGGGTTTATGTAGGGGTTTTACTGGAACAATGGAAAAGAAACTGGCAAGTACATGGATTATGGGGATTATATAGGGATTGTATGAGGGTTTTATGTAGGCGTTATATAGGGATATTACCCCCAATAATGGAGAATCAACTGGACAAGCAAATGAAATAGACATGGAATCAGGGGTTTAGGGTGTAATTACTTGAGGGCATATATTGGGGTTACATGGGGATAATGGAAAAGAGCATGGAAAATTCTATAGTATATTAGGGTATATATGGGATTATATAGGGAGTTTATAAGGTCCCTTGAAAGGATTATGTAGGTTCTACATGGGTACCTGGAAGAAGAGAGAAAAGAAACTCCTGCTCAGGGTTGGAAAAGGACGTGAACAAGTGCACTGGAAACCAGTCTTGTGTAGGGGCCTTATAGAAGATGATGTCGTTGTTCTCCAGATGCGGTACACTCGCAACCCCCAGGGATTGCAAAGCAAATTCGCCCATAAAGACTATACAGCTATTATGATGAAGAACTCCTATATGTGAGAATAGTTACCAACATCAACCCTGAATCCTAAACCCTAAACCCTCAGCGTCCTTCATGGCAGTGATTGTCAGTGGCTTCCAAAATTCAGTTTTTGGAAGCACAAGCCTTGCATGGCCACTGAGGCTGGCAGAGATCAACCGGGGACTCTGTGACAAAGAATTCCGCCAATGGGTGCGCCCAAATTGGGGTGCAAGGGCAGAGATGCACAAGAGCTTGTTGCAAAGTCAGCGCAGCAGGACCTGTTCACATTTTTCATGTGAAGACTGAACTCCCCAATATGGGGTAAGGTGAGATTTTCCTTCTGGGTATAGCCAGCATAGTACTTTGCAAGAAGAATCTAATCTTACTTGGTGAGGCCACCAACAAAGCACAACCCATGCGGAGTTCTCGATGTATGCCTTCCTTGAAGTACTAGCGTAAAAGGACAGACAAACCAAGACTTAGATGTCCTGGCTTCTCCTACAGGGAATCCTTCTGAGGGCGTGTCCTAGAGGGGGGCCCTGGGAACCTATCCAGTAATTGTGTTGAGACGTTTGGTTGACGACAGACCGCCTATGCCAGGCGAAGAACTTCATGGCTCCTGGGCAGCAGAGGGCTTGTGATCTCTTCGATGGCAGTAGTTGTGCATCACCGTGTTTGCTGTGGCATATGTCGACCTACTTCCCAAGGCTAAGAAAATCTTGCCTTTCAGTATCAGTATTGCAACAAGGTGCCCTGTGGCGCCAACTCCTGCTATAACATGGGCATCAGCCCAAATCAACCCTAAATCCCCAACCACAAATGAGCCATGATCCAAATTCTGTACAGGGAATTATGAGGGATTATATAGGGAGCAAAACAGTGGTTCTTGAGGGGGATACCAGGAGTTTGGACTATAGCTCATATAATCCCCTATGTATATAATCCTGGTTTCCGTTTCATTTTCCATGTTCTTTCCGTTTGATTCTCCATGGTTATTGGGGCAATATCCGTATATATCCCTAGACTATGGCTATAATCCGCCATAATCGTACTTATATGGTACTTTCCCTAAATAAGGGAACCCCAATGTAGACCCCCAAATAGTATAGTCCTTAGCCCTTATATCCCCAAAAAGTATCCCCAAATTTTGGGAAACCCCCATATTCATTCCCCCGTGATCAAAAAGTCTTATGTCCCAGACAGCCCAGTAGCCACAAAGGAGCCACGGGTGGCTGGTGCCTCAATGCGGGACTTCTTGCTCTCTCACAAACGTTTACGGGTTTTGGAGAATATGGGGGTTTCCGGCCAGTATGATGAGGATTCTCGTTTCTTGGGTCCTATCTGAGGTTCCCCTATATTTTGGGAAAAATAAAGGCTGCAAGGGGCTAGAATGGGTTCCATGTCAGTTTGGGAGAGAAAGCGTAAGATTTCATGATTGCCTTGCCGGTCTTATTCTGCTTTAGCAGTGGAAGCCATATCGAGTACTGTCCTTTGTTCCTGGCTACGGCTCAGTATGAAGGACCGCATTTTAATCCCCTCCCCCTAAAAGGGGGTTTATAGGGGTATTAATAGAGGGGTGTGGAAAAGAACATGGAAACTACCATGCTATTTGGAGTTTGGGGATGAGTGAGGTCCTACCAACTGGCGACCACAAGAACTTCTATCGAACTCCGGTCACCGGTGAGCCTGTGACCATCACAGGCTCTGACTGCTGCTGAGGGTGCCGGGGGGGGGCGGGAGTGAATACCTACAAAGGTATTTTCGTGACCCAAACAAACTATAATCCCCCTTACCTGGACAACTCATGACTATCATGACTATCATCATTCCTGTCAAAGGATCCAGCTCTTGGGCTGGCCGTGGGTCAACTGATCCCCAGCACCTATGCCCAGCACCGCAAAGTTTAAAGCAGTCATAAGGACAGTCCACACAGCCATTCTCGCTTTTGAGGCCTTGCAGTAGAACGTATCGTATTTGTCTTGGAATCCGGAACCCCGCCCGGTTTGCACGCGGCTTTCAAAATAAACCCTCCTGCTTGCGCAGCTTGTGCTGTAGCAGAGGGTACAAGTGGTTTAGGGTTCATTTTAAGACCCCACCCCCCAATTTAGGACTCTTATACTGTACGTGTATAGTCCCAATTTCTAGTGTTGGGTATACCAGGAGTCTTCTTGAAGAATGCTGACGGCTGACCATATTCTGGAACCTTGCCGTGAGGGGGCATGGCAGCTCTAGATCCCAAAGACCTGTAAAATGGTTTGGGGGGTTTAGGATTTGGGTTCAGGGTTTAGGGTTTAGGATTTAGGGTTTAGGGTTTAAGGGTGTAGGATATCGGGTTTAGGATATAGGGTTTAAGATTTAGGGTTTTGGGTTTTGGGGGGTACCAATGTTACCTCAACATCTTTAACCCCAAGCCTTACACTTCATTAACACCAAGAAGCCTACAGGCTTGCGACGGCGCCCGGAGCTGAATGGAGCCATGGTCTCAGCGCTATGTTCCTCACAACTTACTTTGGTTAGCTAGGAATGAAGGAATGGATCCTAATAGTAGTCCCTATATGTGCTACAGTCTAAACTCCTTGAAAGGGGGTTCTATAAGAGATAATATAGGGGAGTATTATAGAGGTTATTCAGGGGGATACTAGGAGTTTAGACTATAGCTCATATAACCGATTATAGTAGTTTCCACTTTATTTCCGTTCCTATATTATTCATTCCCAGCTGACCAAAGGTAAGAAAACGGGGTGTGGGGGGGGGGGGAGCCTAGGGTCTTGGTCATCAGTGAGGTTCGCGCAGAGATCATGAGTGAGCAGCAGGACAATACCCCAGAACCTTATATTTGGGTTTCCACAGATTAGGGGTACTGTTCTGGGAGTCCCCATGATATGGTTTGTGGTGTTTTGGGGTCTATTTTCGGCTCAACTACCATATCCCACAAAAGCCTAAGGCCACCCTACCATTAGAACCTCAAATCCTATACTTAGCTTGGCAGCCTTGTAGGGATTGCGGGAATCTGACATCACCCCTATTTACCACCAGTAATAGGAGCCGAAGTACATAAGTATGTGAGCAGCGCAAGATTCCTCAAAGAAAGATCGGGCAATTAATCTTTAGGGATCGTTGAGCCCAAACCACGAAGCCCGAAAACCATAGGCGCCAAACCTCCAAACTCTGAAGCCCTCAACCCAAAAACCCTTAACATTTGGGAGGATGAGTTTGGACGCCTGCATGTTCGCCTCCACGGTGCAGATCAAAGAATCATGAAGATTCAGCCCTGCAGGTGTGACTTACTGGTTGTCAGTAGGGAATAAAGGAATGCACCCTCTGTAGTGTTGTAGCACATCCTATACAATCCCCAAATCCAACAAGTCCACGTTCTTTTCTGTTCCGCAATTCCCGACTGACAACCTGCATTTGCCGCGCATGGGGCATTCAATTGATGGAGTAGGCTGAAGTAATGCAGGCATGTTATATGAGCTATAGCCTAAACTCTATATAGGAGATTAAATGGGGAAGTGTTATAGGGGGTTACTCATCGGGATACTAGGAGTGTAGACCATGGTTCATATGATGCAGGAGTACGGAAAGCATGTGTTTGGGAAACGCAGGGGACACCTGCTTTGAGAAAGGTCCAAACAGTCCGCTACAGGAGAATCTATAGGATTTTAGCGTAAACCTTCGAATCACGTTTTGGGTCACGAGTGCCAAGATGATCTCCGGTGGTGACATACTTTACATGTAGGAGTTTCTCAAAATCAGGGCCCCTCCCGACATAGCCCCCCGACACTGCACACATCCTACCTGGGTAGGCCCCTGGGATGTTTAACAATTTCCTTAATGGCTTTAACAAGGGGCCCTACATACCAATATTTTTCGAAGAGTTTTAGGGGCCAACCCAGCCTACAAAAGAGAGAAGACAAAGGGCTTGTTGAGAAGCTCCCACACGTTGCTCCCTGCTGAAAGGCTTCTGCCAGAACGGCAAATGCTATCCAAGCAGGCTCAGCACATTGGCTGCAGTTCACTGTTAGCATTACTGTTACGAGGGCCAAGTGAACTGTAGTCTAAACGCATGCTGCTTCAATATCGCGGACCATTGTAGGGCAAGGGGCGGGGTGGGCGGGTTCAATATTAGGGGGAGGAGATTAGGGCCATGTGCCAAGATCTTGGTCTTCAGGAGCGGTAGCATTGCGGAGTTCCTGTTTCGCGGGCCATGTGGAGCCTCAAAAGTCCAACTGAATGGGTAGTCTACATTAGTAGGGAGTAAGGGAACATATTAGCCAGAGATTATATGGATTACAAGTCAAATAGTAGAACAGAGAATTGAGACTCCCAGTAATATTCATGTATAAGAACATGATGGAGACGCCCGCTGTCAATGCATGGGAGATGCGCACTACTCAAAAACAATCCCTGACAGGGACCCGAATCATCTCTTTGTAATCCCCACATCTCCCTACGTCCGTTTAGGTATTCCTCTTCAAGACTGGGTAGGCACCTGGGATATTTAATGTTTTCCTTAATGGCTTTAATAAGGGACCCTATATACTAAGATGTTTCAAAGGGTTTTAGCGGCCAACCCAGAAGAAGTCACCAAGGTGCAGCTTTTGCGGGTGAAAGTTCTTGACTTGCACATGAGGTATGAAGCGAGCTCTGCTGCCATTGTCTGCCACTGAGTGCTGAGTACCGTCGGAAGATGTGGGGGGTTTCCCAGAATTAGGGGTACCCTTTTTGGGGGTTCCACATAATAAGGATTATGGTATTTTGGGGTCTATATTGGGGTCCCCCTATTTACACAGACTACCATGTCTACATAGACACACACGTGTTACGGATTTAAGCCAATTTAACGCACCGTGAAGCAGTGCGCGTATATGCGCGCGTAGTGAAGTCCATGTCCATCTCCATTGGTCAGGGCCAAGCAAATCTATAGTACAGTATTATGGCACTATGACCAATGCTGCTCCCTTGCCTGGCCTCCCGGCGACCAGAAGTGGAATTGAGCAATGAACCTCACTGTAACCTTTATTCAGGGGACACTGTGGAGGGGCTGGTGCAGGAATACTGTTTGTAAGTCAGGCCCATATATAGTAATAATGGTCAGCTAATGATCATAATATGGTATGTAGGGGTATTATTCTGGGATGATGAAAATACAAAGGAAACTAGTATTAAGGTTCAGGAGAGACTGCATAGCACCAGGTAGTTGCTTTAGGCGCCCGACTTGAACTTGAAAAACGCACACAGCGATCCTCATCAAAGGTACCTCCCAAAAAGGAGATTACTTGGAACAGGGACCTCCAGGAATGGAGTACCTCCCAAAAAGGAGATTATTTGGAACAGGGATCTCCAGGAACGGAGAACCGAAATGGAAAAGAAAGATGAACTGTTTAGGGTTTAGGGCTTAGGGTTTGGTTTATAGGGATTAAGGATGGCAATCGTCCAGAGAAACTCCCAAGGGAACAGCAAGATTTTGAGGAGACAACCAGACGTGCGCCCACTCCGATGCCGGGCCGTTCTGGAGTCTCCATCTCGAAAAGCTCCCTGGATGACATATTGGGTGGTTGTCAAAAATACGGTCCCTTTGTAGATCCTCATTAAATACAGCACCTAATTTTTTAGGTACCCAAACAGGGACCATGATTTTGACAACCGCCCATATGGCACTTGCTTTAGAATACCTATCACCAGAATGACCATAAGGTAGTTTCCTTTTTGGTTCGGATCTCTTTTCTAGCAAAGTGTATTCCAGATGGGTCCCTTCTTTACAAGTGCAGAACTGTGACATGGTGAATTTGCTGCGCGCCATGTGGGCAAGTGCTGCGAGGTTCGCCTATACTCTGACGGCAGATGGGTCGGCTGATCATCTAATTTGCTGACAAACATGTCCGCAAATTAAAGTAGTGCCCAATGCCGAGCTTCATGCAAAGCATGCCGCTCATGGCATTCTAGGAATGAATGAGGCAGACCAGCAGCAGGGTAATAAATCCTGGAAAAATGCTTGCCGCATGTGTACAGTGAGGGCGCCAGAATGGTAGCCAAAACCACGATGAAATTACAGTAATAATATTAACAGCAATGTGTGACTAGGCTGTTCTTCTCTGACGGGGACGTTGCTACACCGCCAGGTCAGCGTGAACTCCAGCTGTCTCAAATTTAGGGTCCGCCAAAACCTAGCGTGGTCCGGTGAGCGACATCTGCAACTGTAAGAGCCTCCCCGCTACTGCCGCATGACCTTCTGATACAATCCTTGCAGACAAGGCTCACATCATCTGACATCTTTTGCTGTGACAGGACCCATGGTTGCGAGAAATTCTCATCAGACTAGCAGTTTCCATTTCCTTTTCCATTCTATTTTCCATTTGATTCTCCATTACTATTATCCCAATGGGTCCCAATATAGCCCACAAACCCTAAACCCCAAACCCTGAACCCTAAACCCCAAACCCTAAACCCCAAACCCTAAACCCTAAACCCTAAACCCCAAACCCTAAACCCTAAACCCTAAACCCTTGATCTGGGATTGGAGGGTAGCAGAAGCTGAGGCAAGGACACGCTTGCCAGTACTTCAGCGGCTCTTGCGCAGGTACAGGGCCATGGGAGCTATAGTCTAAACTCCTTAAAGGGGAGTTATATAGTGATTATATTAGGGTTATATTGGGGTTATATTAGGGTTATATTGGGTTATATTAGGGTTATATTTGGGGTTATATTGGGGTTATATTAGGGTTATATTGGGGTTATATTAGGGTTATATTGGGGTTATCTTAGGGTCATATGGGAATTATATAGGTTTTATAGGGATAATGGAAAAGAACATGGAGACTACTATGTAGGGTTTAGGGTTTTGGGTCTGAACTCCTTAAAGGGGAGCTATATAGGGGATTATTATAGGGAACTACCATAGGGGCTATTAAGGGGGATACTAGGAGTTTAGACTCTAACCCCTTATAATCCCCTATATAATCCCAGTTTCCATTTCATTTTCCATTTTCTTTTCCATTTGATTATCCATTATTAAGGGGGATACTAGGAGTTTAGACTATAGCTCATGGGTGGGGGAGTTGAGGTTGTAGACCAACCCACTAGCAGTCGCAAAGGATGACATTACTCATTTGAGAGATCCCTATCTAAACCCTAAGCCATGTTATACCACTATTTGCCCGTAGTGAGGGCCATCTGATGTAGACCTGAATTTGGACCTTCTGGGTGGCTGGCGGGTTGCGGGTAGGATCCTGTGACATGCAAAGAAGCTGGGGCTTTTGGATGACACAGAAGATGAAGATTGCAGAGCTTGAGAGTTCTTTGTTTTTTTGGGGGAGGGGAAAAAGATTAATAATGATAAGCATAATAATAGTAATAGCGGGGTGGATGAGCATAGTTCCTTGTGATTCCACAAATGAATTAAATCTAAGGGTTTTAGGGTTTCGTTTTAGGGTAGGGCAGACTGCATGTGGGGGTTTGCTCAAAAGAAGGCAGCCCTCTGTAGCATCGCGGTACCCTTCACCCTAAACCTAAACTCACTCTAGATTTTCAGGTGTCATTTTCGAAGCCCCCCCCCCCCTTTTATGGCAGAAATGATGCAACTTCCTGAGGCGTGCCAAGGGGGAATACCTGAAACCACCTAAACTCTACACCCCAAGCTTGAAAGGAAACCAACCCCTACACCCCAAGCACCCCTCAAAACAGAAAAAAACAACCAAAAACAGCCCTAAACACCAAATCCCAAACCCTAATCCCTAATGAGGGGCCTGTGATGTTCATTTCGGTGGGTATGGGTACCAGCTGGCATATGTCCCGGCAGCAAATGCCGGATGGGAGTTTGAAACTCGATGTGCGGCTCCTGAAGAAGAGATGGAGGGAAGAGTAGACACTCGTCGGTGTGTCTAAAGAATGGAGTACGTGTGCGAATGCACGATCCTGAAAGTTTTGTTTTCGCTTTACAGCCGACCAGTGCTGGATCGGCAGACGGAAAAGTCCTCTGGCTTCAAAAAAACCCTAAACCCCCCAAAAGCCTAAGTCCAAGCCTGATTCTCCTTGCCCTTCAGGCCAGCCTTGCAGCTGCAGGCAGGTCTCTTAGTAACTGCCGGCAGATCTGAAACTGTCACACCAATGCTGCTAGTAGTAGGAAGAAGAAGTAGAAGAAGAAGAAGTAGTAGTAGTAGTAGGAATAATTATCAAGAATAATCTTTAATCAAAGGAGTAGTTGTTTTTGCAGTGCGAACTGCAGCCATAATAACTACAGAATAAGAGTTGAAGTTTGACTGCTGATCGCTTCCAGACCTCAGTGGGATGACCTAGGTAGCATTTTCACTTCCTCGTCCACATCTGGCAGTTCCATAAATGCTTCGGCGGCCAGCGCATCAGCACCTGCATTTGGTGCCTCCGGTGGGAGCATCTTTTCCGCTAGCAGCGGCAGTGGAACCAGCGGGGGCAGCAGTGCCAGCAGCGGGGGTGGAATTTGGGTCTTTGTGGAAGTGCGTTTTGCAGTGTTTTTGGCTATATTCCTGAAGCCCAACATCCAGTGCAACTCATGTTTGTCTACCAGTATGGGCTATTAGACCTTAACATTCCCTATTAGTGCCTCAATTTGGGTAGATTAAAGGCCCTTTTATTTAAGGTCTAATAGCCCATCCTGGTATGACGGCGCCATGAGCCCAGGAATATTCTCGGCGGCTGCGCCCGGTGCATCGTCGGGAGGAAGCAGCATCTTTGGAGCTCCCTTGCTCTGGTTGGAAGGGAATGTAGGTAAGAATCTCAACATGATTTTGGAGTTTCCGAAAATTCGGGATGGGATTTTGGGGTCCCCATAATTAATGAGGACTATAGTATTTTGCGGTCTATATTAAGGACCCTCTACTATGGAGGGAAACGACTTTTTTTATGTTTGCACAAATCAGGCATCACTTCTCAGGGCTCCTGTTTTGAGTAGATATTAAAGGGGCTTCCGGAGATGCGCATAAAATCCTCAGAGCAACCCAAGCCTATCTAAACTCTACGCAATAAGTGAAGCTTTTCCCAGCGGGCCGCTGCAACAACTCCCCAAAAGCAACAAAAGGCTTCCGGTGGAGGCAGCAGCGCCTTTGGTGGCGGAAGCAGCATCTTCGGGCAGGTCTGGTCTGTTATGACCATTACAACTTTATCACTGTTGTTGTATATTATACTACGGTTATTGTTACCATTGTTAGAGTGGGACCTAGGGGAGTGACCCAGAGTGTTTCTCAGTATGCAATTTCACAAAACTGGCGTGGTGCAAACCTTAATGGGGGCACGGTTATTCCCCGGCTCCTTGCAAGAACCCCCATACCCGAAACCGAAATCCCAACCCTGGACCCAAAACCGCAAGCCCGCGACCCTGACGCCTAGACCTCGAACCCTGAATCCCAAGCCCTGAACCCCAAGCTCCAAGCCACAACTAGTAACCCCACGGGTGTTAGGGTCCCTATGACAATAGTAATAGTACGTAGTACGCCTGAAAAAGCAATAATACTATTTAGAATAAGAAAAGAATACGTAGCAATAATAACATCTTGATAATACGAATAATAGTAATAAGAATACTAAAATTGTAATAGTAGTGATAATAATAGTAATGATAGAAGCAATAATGATAATAGTAATAAAAATAGTTAGACTAATAGTTACAGTAACAACCGTAACAACAGCAACATAAGTATATAACCCGTATATCATCCCTATATTACCCCTATAAAAGATATAGTCCCTAAATAATTCCTATAGCACCCCTGTATAATTCCTATATCATCCCTGTATAATCCCTATATTACCCCTATAAAATCCCTATATAGTCCCTAAATAATTCCTATAGAATCCTTATATAATCCCTATAGAATCCTTATAGAACCCTATAGAATCGCACCATGATCCCTATATTCCTATATAATCCCTATATTCTCCCTATATTACCCTAAACCCTAAACCTATAAAATCCCTATATTCTCGTAATGGCTTCAGGGCGGACCCACAGGGTCGGCCTTTGGAGCTGCGGCGGGGGCCCAGAGCGGGCTTGGCCCCCAGTTGGACTTTTGTGAGGACTGCTAGGTTCAGGATTTTTGGTTAAGGGTTAAGGGTTTAGGGTTTCAGGTTTAAGATTTTAAGGGTTTAGGGGTTTGGGGTTTAGGGTTTTAGCATTTAGGGTTTAGGATTTTGGATTTAGGGTTTAAGGGTTTAGGGTTTAAGGGTTTGGGGTTTAGGTTTGTCTAGGATGGTTAACACCCCACCCTTAAGGGATGTATAGGGTTATGTAAGCTACAGTCTAAAATGCTTAAAAGGGGGTTGTATAGGGGATTATATGTGGGACTACCATAGGGGTTCTTAAGGGGGATACTAGGAGTTTAGACTATGGCTCATGTAGGGGTAAAGTGCTGACGGAAAAGAGAGTGGAAACTACAGTATTCTTCAGAGATTTTCCTCTTTCAAGAACCAGCTAGGGTTAGGGTTTTGGTTTGGGGTCCTCAGTTAGGAATGTCCAAAATGGGGACGGGTCTAGGTTCGGCTCTTAGAGGAAATGCGGCAAATGCAAGAGACTTGTCATGGTCAGGGCAGAAGCTCCACTTTGGGAGATTTCTCCAAAAAGAGCTACCTTACCGGAGTCTCAGGGATGTAGGAGAAGTAGATGAATGGCTGATACTGGAATGGCACGGTGATTAATCATACCGTGCTCAATACTACATGTTCCCCCTCTACTACATAATGCTACTGTTAAGGGGATGGGGGGGGGGGGGTAATTACTGTTATAAGATGGCCATGACCTTTAGAGAGTCAAAGCAAAGCAAAGGGAAATTAAATGGAAGCAGATAGATGGAATAAAGACATGGAAAAGAACTTTGGCATTACTTACTATTAAGGGCTTAGGGAATGGACATGAACATCAAATTATCATATTTTGCTATCATACCGTTGCGGACTGTAAAGGGAATACTCAATTTCAAGTCAATGCACTTCATGTAGTTCCTGCGTCGCACCCTATAGTGCAATGCCCCCCCCCCTCTCCTTACTAAGGACCCTGAACCCTAAGCCCTAGATGAGCTATAGTCTAAACTCCTTTAAGGGGGATATACAGGGGGACTACTATAGGGTTATTAAGGGGGATACTAGGAGTTTAGACTAGCTCAGATCATTTTCCCGTACAGGCCCCTACTAAGGGCCAGGAAGACAGAATCTGCCCGTAGCAGTTTGCCTGAATATGGGTGGGAACCCACTAGACCCCAATGTACCAGAACATCTACATTGGGGATCTACAGAAAGGGATCCCCTAATTTCCGGAAGCGCTAACATGGGTAGTTCCGAGAATTAGGGTCCTATTTTGGGTACCCTTAAATATTAGGTGACCGTAATTTAATCTATAACCAAAAGGGGCCCATCCTAAACCCTAAACCCTATATAAACCCTAAACAACCCACATGTTGAGGCCCAGTATGTTCGCCCAAGCTTTCCAGCAATCGAGACCCGGTCCCCAGCTCGGTGGCTTGTTGATCGAAGGTTTGAAGGTGAAAGAGTTGAAGGTGTATAGGTTGGGTCATTCCCCAAGGGGGTTCTTATAACTCCTATAACCCATTGTGGTAACAGTTACTGTAAGGGGGAATGACCCAATGTATAGGTTAGGTGGACCCCCCACCCTGTAATAGTGGTATAATAGGAATATAAGAGGACCCTAATATAATTATCATTATCCCTTATAATTAGTCACTATTATTGGGTGGGGGGTCCAACAAATGCATAGGGCTTACGGGTTGGCATTAGGGTTTGCGGATTTTGGGTTCAAGCGTGAAGGATGTTCAAGAAGCATCCCTGCTGAGACCTCCATGGGGACCCAGACTCCTAGAACTTTGGGATTACATGGGGGTTATAGGGTACTATATTGGGGTTATATTGGGACAATGGAAAATAAAATGGAAACTACTATTCAGGGTTTTAAGGCTTAGGGCCAAAACCATCCGGGTCCTTGGAGTATCTTGGAGTATCTTTCTAAGTCTAAGCAAGCCCTATGTATTGGGGGCTGTCAACACACAGGCCCCGGTGGGGCACGGCGTCGGCGGCGCTGAGAATGCGGCAATCTGTTGAAAAGCAGAGCAAAGCCATTGCATGCCTTGCATCGGGAGAGTCGCTGAACTTACTGGTGGTGGTTAGTAGGGAATAAGGGCATATGATCCCCATATAATCCCTGCAGAATATATTCCCTTACTCCTCGCTAACCATCACGAAGTCCATGGTGGCGCTCCGCAGCCTGAAGTGGCATGTGCTGCTGCATGGGGCTGTGTGCAGTAGATGTTCGATACCTCCGAGAATCGGTCGCCTCGAGGCACAGTGAGCCACAAAATCTGAAGGGTCATGCTGTAGCTCCTCGGCACGGCAGCAAAGGAGTTAAATGTAGTATAGCATTTATCTAGCCATTCCACATCTTATATAGCTGCCTGGATGTTGTAAGCTTGTCTGCTCCTATGCGAACTACTCAAATCAGCTGACCGCCAGAAGCTCTCAGACAAGCCTCACTTGAACATGAAGGGAGAGCATCACGTTGGAGCCTAGCTTCAAGGGCAGTCGGCTGCCCGGAAGCTGCGCATGCTGGGTTCTTAGCCTTAGCCCGCTTGCCATTGAGAGAGTCTTGGGAGCTGATTGAAGAGCTTGTGCACTGAGGTTCAGTGATGACGAGGATAACTTTGGTGTAGGAGGCAGGATCGTTTCCATGATCTTTGCCACAAATTGGCAAGTCAACTGTAGCCAACCATATGCAACATGACAGTGCCGGCGATCTTTGGATTAATCTGTTCAGGGCTTGCGTTGTGAAGCCTGCCTTTTTTTGTGGCCCAGGTATTCGCAGCCCCTCGCCCAACAGGGATTCGCAACGGGAGCCACTGTGATGCAAAGTACTGGAGTCTAGCCATGATGACCATCGGCACTAATGATGGATATGGGGATTTCCAGAAATTAGGGGTACCTTTTAAGGGGGTTATATAG
>CAJNIZ010046940.1:0-38143 GCA_905231905.1 Symbiodinium pilosum | reverse complement strand
CGACGCATGACTGCTCGAGCCTACAAACATTGAGGGTTCTGCCCACCTGTAAGTCACAACAAAATTCAATGACCAATTTTCTGCCCGCCCCCCCCCCCCCCCCTCTTCCCCCCCCCCCACCAATCTGCAGGTCAAAAAACCGATCCTTCAAAAGATGAAGCTGCACATCTGGACAAGAACTCCATTGTGAAACATGCGTGAACGTATAACACAAATCTGACGCAAACAGCAAGCAACTCCTTTTGGCGCAGCGGTTTGGAATCCAACATGCAAGCACTTGTGGCGTTTTCTACGGTTTAGACATAATGACAGATGAAGCTTGTAGCACACCAATACTCCCTACAAAATCTTAAGCTGCCAAACAGCTTGCTAAAACTCCTTCAGATGCTGTCATTCGGGCAGTCGGGACATCACATGCTGAAACCCCCTCTTTGGGAGGTGCGCGCAAAACACGCTGAAGCGGCCACACGACCCGTCCCGAAGTGCTGGCCTACGACCCACTAATATCCGGGCCCCAGCAACTACGTCGATGTGAGGTCTCTTTGGCGTGTTCAATATAAGGAGGATTCCAACACAACTTGGCACCATGATGTTGGTCACCATACCGGCTTCTACATGACTCTAAGACCGCTCCGATCAACAGCAGGATGTGCCTTGGCGTCTAATGCTCCTAATGCTACGGCGCGGAGATCAAGTTCAAGATCCCGCGGGCTAGGGCGAGAAGGGAAGCTGGACCCAAAATAACGCTGGCAGAGTACCAAACCATAGATCTCAAAAGAGACTGCCAGCGCTCCCTGGTTTTGGGCCTTGGAAGACGAATCCGCGCAGCAACTGCTCTGCTCACATCACGAAAAGATGCTGCAGCAAAAGCATTTGCATTGCTGCTCGGACCGTTCTGCGTGAAACATCTTACGAATTCTTGACACGCCCGTGGACCAAGTTTTGAGGTTTTTGTGGCCTCTACCACTGCATGGAGGAGTCGATGCTACATTGTGGCAAGCTTGCTCAGGCACATCAATGTTCAGCCCCAAGTGGGGCAGCGCATAGCTGGGCATCACAGGCTGTCGCTCGAAAAAAAACTCCATTAGCAAAGCAAGGCAAAAAGCTTGCCGGCCGACTGACTATCTCACGTTCTGCAAGGCTACCTCAGGCATTCTCGAAAGGGCATCGGTCATAGGGACAGCAGCTGCTCCACTTGCCATGGAACAAAGCAAACCACGACGGAAATCGTACGCTTTTGAGGTAGAGTGGAAGGTGTTGCTCCTATGAAGTTTGGGGGTAAGGGTGCGATCCTAAATCTAGAAGCGCACCGGGCTCAAAATTAGGATTTGGGGTCAGGGATCAGGCTTTATCCTCAAACCTGAACCCCTATCATTTCTTGGTAAGAGGGTTTGGGCAAGTTCTTGGCCCACAATCCTCAAATTCAAATGCTCCCCGCCTTCCGGACGCGCTGGCCTCACCCCTTGTGGCCTGCAGGCGAATCATCAAGCGCGTCCCCAAGATCCCACCGGCCCTGAAGTCTGCAACATCCCCAAAAAGCAATGAAGAACCCGGACGAGTTGAAGTTATCTTGCGTTTCGCACTCCAGGAGATTTGGAAGCGTAATTTACGTTGTGCTCGGGATAATCCCCTCCACTCATTAATACCCCCACCCCTGAATATAAATGTTTCCAGTGAAATACAATGCTAGGTATAGATATACAGATATACATATACACGTACACATATATTCGAACGTGGGGGGGTGGGGGGGTTTTGGTATTGTGGGGCGGTCATTGCATTCGGCTGATGCAAATTCCTTTGGCGATGCCCTTCCAGCTACAAGCTCTTCTCTCAGCAACAGACCAAGGGCAGTTGCTATGCAATGAGAATATGGTCTTAGGGGGTGTACTAGTACTGTACTATAGCTCTGCAAGAATCATAAAGCGAAAAAATGAGCCATGATTTGGGGTCCTGAGTATGAGGGCAAACTTGTGGTCCCCCTTCTATTGTAATATGGCCCCCTGATACATGGGATGCCCAAAAAGATGCCATGGTTATGACCGCCATCCAATTATCATGAAGCATCAGGATGTCACAGGTTGAAAGCAGCACCTCGTACAAACGCGGCAGATACCGACCGCTGCAGCACCCTGGCCGCAGGAATTCTAAGGGTTCAGGATGCAAGGTTCGGTGTGTAGGGTGTTGGAGTTCCAAGTATTCCGGTAACTCGGCAAGGGCCAAGGCCGAAGCTTCTTCCATGTGTCGACTTCTTGAAGTTAGAGGGCCTTTGGAGTTCCTCTTGGGTGTGTGCTTTACATATAAAGCCAACCCACTGCAAGTAGAAAAGCCTCCGTCACTACCCGAGTAGATCAGCCAGCAAACCTGACTTGCTGCAAATTTCATACAGCTACGTGCAGCAAATCCAGGCCCACTTGCTATTACTATTATTACTTTGAAGAACGCACATCCCCACCTTGTTGGAGGGGGGAGGCCCGTGCCACGCAAGCCAAAGACGGCGACTGCCTTCCAGTCTAAGCATCATACTACAATCAAGGCATGTAACCTCTTTTCACATGCAAGGACTTTGGCAGAGTGCAGAACTGCCGTCAGGCCCTCATCATAGAACTTGGAAGGTCAGTTGGACTTAGTAGGTGGGTTCATGATGGGGATAACTACGGTCAAATGTGTGGGTTATAGGGTTTATTAACCTTTTTGCTAAGACCCGCTGACCCTCCAAGTAGAGGTCGAAGTGTCGAGCATGAACAGCCCTTCGCAAGAGCCAGCAGCTTCAAGCAGGTTAGGGCAAGTAACCGCCTCGGCACGTGCTGCTGGCAGGGCCCCAGCACTGCGGCCACGGCTGATGGGAGGAGCCTTAGATGCCAAAGCTTGCTGTTTCAGGTGTAGCTTCGCATAAGTCTTTCGTGGATTGGGAGTGATCCTGGACCTCCTTCATGCGACATATCAGATATCAGCTTTTTGACAGGCCTTCAGAGGCTGTTCTGGCTTCGATGATGATTAGCTGGACCGACACAGGGCAAGAGTTCAGCATGCCTATGTAAACCAAACTTGAACTGCCATCCCGCAAGTGTAAAGGCAATGATGATGAACACGAACCTTCACTAAACTCCGAACGAGCTTCACGGTTCGGGGCGCGTGCTTTGCAAAAGAACAGCGAAGCGAATCTGGATGACTCTGTATCAAGCGCACAGCATGTAACATGCTTCCTTGAGATGAGGGAAACAGATCCTGTAGCTCTCATGCCTGGTTGGCCGTTCATTTGCGTGTTTCTCACACTGGGGGCCCCCCTCTTCACCCTCACACTACCCGGATTTGTGCGCTAGGGGACAAATTCTCAGGGGTTGTTTCCTTCAGCCCCATTTCCTTACAAAGCTTTCAAACCGGGACCTGTGCGACAAAAAACGGGGTTCTGGTTGAGAAAGTTGTGGGGATTACGGCGCATGAGTGCTTCCCGAGGGTGCGTTCCTTCTCTGCAGGGCCCAGCGCAGGACCTTGTTTTCAGGAACTCCTGCATCGTTCTGTAAACGTGCTTTGGGGTTGTGTCAGGTTACTGTGAAGTTTCTCAAGTTGGGGGCTGCTCTCTATGAAAACCCACCGGACAATGATGATGCGAGTAAGACTGCATGGGCCAAGACAAGCAGCACGGGTTCTCGAAACTCCCGTCTTGTTTGCAACGAGTTCCAAGTGTGAGGACCGTTGCGATATGAGAATTTCTCAAATGATCCTGAACTGTTCCGAGGTCGGGCTTACAGTCTCCCTATATTCCACAAGAGACATATTCCAGGCCCCTTTGAGCACTGCAACTTGGCAAGAACCCTCAAATTGAGAAACTGCCGATTGGCTGATTCCAAGGCTTCGGCGGGAACCGGCGGTCGAATTCGCCCACCCGTTGTTGCCGGACCTGACTACCAAGCTTTGACGCTTGCGTGCGCTTGGCTGGAAAACCTTAAGCCCCACGCCCCATCACCCTACTCCCCTAGACGCCGAAAATCCCAAACCCACTCTCAAGCCTACCGGGTCGAAGCAGGCATTCCAGCTGAGCCGAGCACGCGGGGTCGGATGAGGGGCTGCAGGCATTACAGCCTCCCGGCCACGAACTGTGGATGGTAGGAACAGTAGGAACACGACAGCACCCTAGTACCTTTATACCTTGTTGTTGCCGGGCGAAAGCACTTGAAACCATGCTTTGGATGTAGGCGTCCCACGGGTAGCAGTTGGTGTTTCTTCCTGCTATCAATGTTTCCCTGGATTTGCAGGCTGCTAGGTTGCCCTTGATGGGGTTGTGCATGCGCCGTCGCAATTGATCCGCCACCGCCCTAAATGCAAGGGTCCGAATTTCCAACGAGCAGCACCTGCCTGGCAGCTGGATGAAGTGGACCAACAGCAACCGAAAGGTTGGGATAAGTGGCTGTCTGAGGATGGGGCTATGATGCTACGAAGGCCCGGCATCTGGCCAATGCACGTGCACCACATGGTCTCCATGAAGAAAGCGTGCCGTCCAAAACCTCAACCCTAAAAAATTGCTTCTGGAAAACGTGAACCCTAAACCCTGCAATGTAAAGGCCGGAAAAAAAAGAGAGGCAAAATGCTTTGGTGTTTCTACGCAAAGGTCACAAAGGAATAGTTGTGGTAAGATATCCCTTTATAATCCTCATACCCTGTATAACCTCCATACTCCTCGTATCCCCCTATATAACCCTGTATGACCCGACGTCATCCTAAACCCCAAACCCCAGACCCTAAACCCCCAACCCTAAACCCTAAACCCTAAACCCTGAATCCTAAGCCCTAAATCCTAAATCCTAAACTCCAAACCCTAAGCCCTAAATCCTCAACCCTAAAACCACGATTATTCAGGCTTCTAGAGTACTTGGATGCAAGGAGCCTCATCTGGTGGAGGCTCCGGCCTGGCTTCAAGATCAGATGGGTTATAATGGGCCGTATTAAGGCTTTAGGGTTTGGGATTTAGGGTTTAGGGCTTAGGGTTTAGGGTTTAGGGTTTGGGATTCAGGGTTTGGGATTTAAGGTTCAGGAGTTAGGGTTTGGGGTTTAAGGCTTGGGGCTCGGGGTTTAGGGTTCTGGGTTTGGGGTTTAGGATGGTCATAGCACAAGGGTATCAGTATATATATATAATTATATATATACCTCTCTATCAATATGTTTACCTGGAATCATTTTACAAAGGGGAGGTCTAGGAGGCTTCTCTTTTCGGGCTTGTACCGGGACCTTCGTTTTGAGAAACACACAGATGAAGTCCGTATCCCCGATACTAATCGAAACAGACTGGTACATGGAGAGTGTCGGGCAGCGAAGGATCTACACAGTGAAGCGTCATCTCTGCAGGGCGAGAAGGAGAGTGAGGGTTTCGCGTTTAGGGGTTAAGGGGTTCAGGTGAAGCCCGACCAAGTTAGGATTTCTCACTAAACGGAGCAGCAAGGAACCCTAGGGACATATTGGGATTGTGGGGAGAAGGAAGAAAACAAGAAAACGGGCATGCATTAGACCCATGTATATGCCCGTTCTTCTACTCCCACACCATGATTAAAACAAAAAAAAGGCACCCCTAGGATGCTTCTTCCACATTGGGTCTTGAGCACCAGCCCGGGGAAACACGATCCTGAAATCCAGTTGCAAATCCTAAACCCTAGACCTAAAACCCTACATCATCCCAGTCTCCACGTCATTGCCCATGCTCTTTTCCATTTAAATCTATTCACAGAATAGGCTCACCCTCCTCGGCCACCTGTTTCGACCCCGACTCCATTGAGTATGAATCCCCATTTATGCCTTCAGAGCAGTATCGATATACCCGAGGCCCTAATAGGGCGGGCAGAGCCAGACTTCTTTAGGGTTTAGGGTTTAGGGTTTAAATCTTGTACGACACTGGCTTCCGCTAGAATAGCGCACCTCTCCTCAGACAGACTTCCCTCCCATTGTGAAATCGAGGGCTCATATTCTCAGCTTCCCATCAGTACCCCCACTAGGCAATCTCACGTGTCTAACTTTCTAATTTGGATGGACAATACCTCCCTAGTTCGTAGAGTTCGACCTGTTGCTTTGAACAGAAGGGAATGGACAAGGGTTGTTCACAAACCCCAACGCAGGACCTAATCGAAAGTTGCATAACCCAGCGCCTGAGCTTCACCGCAGTGTAGCGGCCACCCACAGGTCGTGTTTGCAGCTCCACAGCCTGATCGTACTCCTCGGCAATACATGAATGATAAATTATTATAGTATGTTATAGTAGCTTAGAGTATGAGGCCTTGTATTTCTACAGGACTCCCAAAAGCAAAGACAGAGAGAGATCTCAGAGCCCAACCCAGGAAGGCAACGGCCTGGGCTCAGTGAGGAATAAGGGAATGTATAGGTTTAGGGTTTAAGGTTTATGATGGTCCCCCTGTCAAAATCAACTCGGGGGGGTAGAGTGCTGGGTTTGGGGTCTGTGGTTTTCACGCCTTTTTCCACCTGTTTTAAGCTTGGAGTTCGGGTTTTGGGTTTGGGGGCTACGGTTTTCTTAGCAGGCTCAATGGTGCTGAGTGCCGCAATGAACTGATGTAAGGATATTCAGGTGATTTTAAACTCTGCTTGGTATATACGGGAATGTCACCAACATGACTACAAAAGCTATGTACTACCCACTGTCCACAGATTAAAGGAGATCCCCACAACAGTAACGATGTTCCTGGAGATTGCTCAGACTGACTCGTAGATAACCTGCAGAAATCCCGTCCAACATTGGTCTTTCTTGAAACCACTGGTTCCTCCTGCTGCGTCGCAAGTGGGGATGTAAATATTCCGAGGTTGAAGGCGCATGTAATTTCGCGACGTTACGCTGTATAGTTGGAAACGCCTTTTCTCACTATCCTTGCAGCTTTGTCGATTTGCCGAACCAAAAGCTAAATGGGGTTGTATGTTGGACAGTAGACCCACTGCATCAAGCTGTGTCTGGTGAACACGCTCTCGCACAAGAAGCTTTACACCACAAGAAGCTTCACACATTGCACTCAAGCGCAAGGTTTGTGCCTCTTTTGGAGACCTTATACTCCGTGTGATGTTTAGCAAGTGAAGCACTAGACCCAAACCACATGGAAAAGACGAGTCGCCCGATCGGACCGTTCGTCGTGATCTCGACCCAGCGCTGCCTGAATTCAACCCGCGGTCCCGTAGCTTGACAGTTTTTTTGAGGGATATGTCTTGTATCTGTTACTCCACAGTCTGACGCGATTGCATGATACTGCCAATCATGGATGCAAATTTGGGTCGGCAGCGTCGATTGCATTAAAGAAATGCGTTGTGCTGCCTCACTAAACCTATCTAGTGCCAGCATAGAATAATGGCAACATGGGCGTGCTGAGGGCTGCACCGCTCCCGATCCGTGCCTGCCACACTTAGGCCATCAGCACTAGAACAAGTGGTCAACCACAAGGCAGTTGCAAGCAGCCCTGCCGGGACGCCTTGTTAGGAAAAAACATCTGGAGGTCAAGGCATGCGCTTGCTTTTTTCCCCCGTCGCGCAATCTGACGGAAGGGAGGTTAAACCCGGCGCAGCATGGCCGAGGTGCCAACTGGCTGTTCAGAACATCCCTTTCGTTGAACATGCCCGGTGGAGAGCATCGCAGAGACGTATCCAGCATGAATAGCATGCAGCTTCTTTAGATTCATGGCGATCTGCAAGGAACAAGCAGGACCCCGTCTCTGAGAGGCCGCATCTACAAGACTGATGCCACTTGCCCTGGTGCAGTGCGCTCGGCTTGGCATCTCTAAGCGCCCTTCACTTTGTTTTCATCGCCTTCTTCATTGATGCTTTCTTCATGGCTTTCCTTGATGGAAGCTTCAACAACAAAAAACCACCACCACCACCACCACCACCACCACCACCACCACCACCACCACCACCACCACCATGATCACGACGACGACAGCAGCAGCAGCAGCAGCAGCAGCAGCAGCACTACCACCACCACCAGCACACCGCCATCGCCACCGCCACCGCCGCCACACCCCACGCCGACAACCTCGGCGACAACGACGAACACGTCGGCCAGCGGCAACAACTACCACTGCTTCTACTGGAGCTGCTACTTGCTATACTCTGTTGCCGCTGGCCTTCTTCCCAGAACCAGCCGGTCCCAATTATCTAGTGAATTGCGAGCACTGCACAACCAACCAATCCAGCCAAGTCTCATTGCAGAGGGCTTTGCCTTCATAGCGTCCCCAGTCTTCATGGCTTTCATAGCCTGCGCAGAAATGGGCGACTTCATTTTGATTTGCAAAAAGCAAGTGGAGATTTGGTGTCCATCCCCATCACACGCATCGACATCTCAGAAGCATAGTACTGGTAATGATACGCCACCCCTCGTACCATCTTCCCCCTTGCCTTCGTGGTAGTCTTCATTGCCTTCATGGCCTCCACAATTGCTTGGTTTGCAGGTCTAGCACAAGAAAGCTTAACAGTGCAGGAGTTCAGAGGCAGAAAAACCCTTATTTTGCTAGCAAGGCGACTGCCGAACTCTCTCGTGTTTGTTGAAATCTATCGGCAGAAATAATGGCAACCGGCCAAACCCTAGACGCTAAACCCTAAGCTAAAAATCCTATGCCCCAAACCCCAAGCCCCAAATCCTAAGCCCTAAACGCCGCACCCGAAACCCAAAGCCAGAAACCACAAGCCCTTTTGCATCCAGGCCTCTTGCAGACTGCCGGGTACTTTTTTGCCACAAGCCCTAAACCCCAAAACCCAAGCCCAAAAGCCCTAGACCCTGGATAAGCCTTGAATCTTGGGTACTGCCCCCACTCAGTAACAGTTGGATAATATTCATAATATAGTTATATATAGCCCTTAATATGACCCCAAGTATAGACTGTTACTGGGTGGGGGCAGTACCCAACCTGAATCCAAAGCCGAAAACCCCAAAACCAGAGCCCGAACCAACCCGGGGGCTGCACTCGCCTTCCTCCTCGCAGCTCCTGTTGCTGGCTTGCCGTTAAGGAACTTACATGAAGTTGCCATTCAGGGTACTCTATGGGGGAAACCCGATTATCTACTATATATACCCATTATAAATTATAATGTGGGTTTATAGGGCTTGGGGGTTTTAAGTTACCATGATATAAGTATAAAATACGTAATCCGGCTTCCTTACCATAGTAGCTTACTTAAAATACCTTACCAGCAGTCCAGGTTTTCGGCTGTTGGTTAACGCAGCAAAAAAGAATAAGTTGGAGAAATTGGGAAGTATGACAAGGTCTTTATACGGATTATAGGGATGCTATGGGAGTTGCGCAGGGATCAGCCCCTCACAAACTCACGTTCCCTTCTCAAGCTCGTTAAGTCATCATCAAGTCACCATCACCTTTCGAGGGGGCTGTTAGGGCATGGAAGCCCATCAACAAGGGCTTGGGTTTCTTTGTGAGTTTGGTTCCCAACTGAATCTGGAAAGTGGTGTCTTCATCTGTTCCCTGCATGCCCTGATACTTCTTCTACATACCATAACAAGAATTCCGGCGCATCGATCTGTAAAACACAAACCCTATCAAAATAGAGCACCATACTGTTCTATTTCTACCCTGTTGCTTGACACCCTTCCTTCGCTCAGTCGGCATTCCGGGAAGGTCCATCGCTCGCAACTTTACACGGGGGTTTCTCAAACCAAAGATCCTTGTGTGGGAGGTTCTGACAAGGATTACAGTATCTTGCAAGTGTGTCAGAGCATTCACAACATGACCACGTGCCCAATTCCGGATTTTGCTGCTCTTTTCACTCGGGAGAAGATTGATTGAACTGTGTCTTCTTTGCGTTCTTCTACTTTGTGTCAGGCTGCACAAGATCATGATTCAGAGGTTGGCACCCCAATCCTTCACATGTTGGCCTCAACAGATTTCCTAACATGTGCTCCTGCAGGCATCACGGTGGGGGGAGGGGGGGGAAGTGTGAGCCTGCGTTTTGGAAACATATCATGTGGTGGCAGCAGTGGAGTCTCGTTCAACCCTAGCACTGGACTCCGGACTTCACAAGGCCCCAAGCAGCTAAAATCTAGATCCGCCAACTCCAACTACTTACCGGTTGTTAGTAGGGAAAATGGGAACATCTTCTCCATATAACCCTTCAATAGAATATTCTTCTACAATCCCGAGACGGGTCCATAGATGCGCTTTGCCAGCTTGAGGCGTTCCGCCGGGTCAGCTTCTTGCGCAGTGGCCTTTTCAAATCATTCTGCTGGTTGTTTTTACGATGACTATTACTACTATGGTTATTCCTATGGCAATAAGACATTATGGTAATTGCAACAATCGTAGTTACAGTAATACCAATAATCATAATAGTAATAATAATAATAACAATAATAACAATAATAATAACAATAAAAATAACAATAATAACAACAATAATAATAAGAATAATAATAACAATAACAGTAATAATAACAGTAATAATAACAGTAGTAATAACAATAATAATAACAGTAATAATAACAGTAGTAACAACAATAACAATAGTAATAATAACAATAACAGGTGCGGGCAGGACAAGGAAGTGTGCCTTCTTCACAGCCTTGGCCCACTCACCTGGCATGGCTGTCCTGGGCCAACGACTGCTGATCTCATCAGTCCGTTTATCTTACTGGTTCTTAGGTTTTAGGGATTAGGGTTTAGGGTTTAGGGATTAGGGTTTAGGGTTTAGGGTTGGGGGTTTAGGGTTGGTTGGTTGGTTCTTAGTGGGGAATCACGCAATGTACTATTGTATATGGATATCTTATTGGCTCTTAGGAGTAGTAGGGAGTAAGGGAATACATTACATAGGGATTATATTGAGAGTATATTCCCTTATTCCTTACTAAGAAACAAGTATTCCGTTGTTTGGAGAGTCAGTTGGTTGCTTACTCGGTCGCGACGTGCCTGCCCCGCCCCCCCCATCCTGCGGTATACACCAGGTGGACCCCCCACCCAGTAATAGTGACTATTATGGATAACAGGGATCATATTAGGGTCCTCTCATATTCTCATTATACCACTATTACAAGGTGGGGGGTCTGCCTAAGGTATGCACCATCTCTGCTAGCCAAAGGCACCGAAGCCGAGATGCGGAGAAGGCAGGGGATCACTTTGAGCAGAGTATGGCTGCCCAGATCCACAATTCTACGCTTGCTGAGGGTCCCGCAAATGCCAACTTACAGCTACTATAGTTATTCTGATTCAAAATATCATTACTACTATTTAGTGCTTTTACTATGATTACTATTATTATTCTTTACTACTGATATTACTGTTACTATCATTGCTAGTACATATTAGTACTACTATTCTATGAGCCCAGCCTCGATCAGGGTCTACAGCAGCAGGGCCGTAGGTCAAAGGCTTCCAGGCACCCACCTGTTCTGGGCTGCTGTTCAGGAACTTAATTCAAGGTACTATATTGGAGAAACCCTAGTATTTACTATATCATATACCCATTATGGCAACTAGTTACCATAATGGGTATCGTCAATAAAAGGGTTTCCCCTATATACTAAGTTTAATTAAGTTCCTGAAAAGCAGCCCAGTGTTCGCACAAGCTACGCGGCTGCTGTGTCTCGTGGCTGCGGGGACCCTTGTGCAAGGCAGGGAAACTTGTACCGCGCATAGCGGTCGAGCGCATGTTACGATTACAGAGCACCTTATGGGCATTTCCAACAAGACTCGTCTCGCTACTATACCAACCTCTACACCCTTCTAAGAAAAACTTCCAAAGACTCCCAAGAAGGGACCCCACATTCTTGGACCTCCCCTCATGGCCCCCAAACCAGCAGTGAATTTGTTGGGGCTCCTGCCGTAACGCTGCTCGGTGCAGTACCGGGGCGTGCAGCCTGCCATACAGGCGCTGCCGCAAGGCTTCAGTAAGATGACGTCCTTCTGCTGCTTAAAGCCTTATTACCAAGGAACATATGCATGAGACTATAATTTCAACTTAAGATACCTCGCAAAAATCTCTATTAGCTGAATCTTGTTGAGATAACTCCTAACCCCTAGGCTCAATCACAAAAATGTAACGAATCCACATCAAAAACTATGTACTTCGAGCATCCCCACCCTAAAGTGTGGTTGTCCAGCACTTGGGGTTGTTGACCGATTCTGGTTAATCTTACTCATCCATACAAAATTCATACTTTTGTATGGAACCTATATTGGTCTTATTCAGGCTATAAGGTCTGGCACTGCGGGGATACCGCGCGGTTGTGCTCTGCAAGGATGCTGTAAGGTTCTGCATTGCGGGGATACTGCGCAGTTCGGCACTGAAGGGATATTCTGCAATTGGGCAGTGCAGGGATACTCTGTGGTTAGGAGGTCAAGGTGAACATTAACCCGTAAAATCAAAAAAACACACACACACACTGTGAGGGTGTGGAAAATCTAAGTTGTCCAGGGTCAGTGCCATGTTCGATCCTCTAGGACCCCTTCAGTCCTCCGGAGTTCGTGTTGCACTTGCAGCACTCCGCGGCCGCGCACCACGCACGGCGGCTGCCGCAGCACCGGCCGCTGGAGCCTCAGAACTGAGGGCTGCTGTCAAGATTGGATCTTTTTGCGGGGTCTCCAAGCTCTATGTGGGGCACAGCAAGAAAATTAATATCATAAAAGCTTCGGTATATTAAGCAGTGATAGTAAGTTCTTCTGGGGGCTGTGAAGATGCATCAATGCAGTTACCGTCACTGATAAGAGACTCGAGCTTATTATAATCACGCATCTTGCTCGTGAAGCTGTCCATGTGCTACTACTGCATCTAAGCATTCCTTAAAATACTAGAAATGCATTCCAGTTGACATCGAAGGAGTCACCTGGCAGCCGTTTAGAATTCACCCTGCCAGCGCCTTGCACAGAGCTGCTCAGCTCTGAGGCCGAGACGGGACCTGCCACAAACATCCGAGGCTCCAGCTGGTCCACGGGTCCTTTGTTCCAGTTGCTTTGCTGCAGCTCCGCCGAAGGGCAAGTACCTGAACAGAGGAGAGATCTTTCGTGGCTGTAGCCGCAGAATCGAGGTCAAGGATGATCTTGCGGAACGAGGAACAGCATGGGCGTGTGCACTTTGGCTTCCAGCTCCTCTGTGAGGTGCGAGCAAAAAACAACAGGTGCCTGTCCCAGAAATCAAAATCACCCCAGTTGCTGAAGAAGAGCGTATGTGTATGGCGCTGCACATTCCAAGTTGCTCCTCGGCCTCCTCAGGCGAAAGCTTCACATGAGCCTGGCACGAAGCGCTTTATCATGCTGGATCAGCTCTGTATCCTGAGCTTGGGTGGACCCAGCACGAGTTTGAGAACGCGATGCTGTCTGAACTCGTCTTGCATCATTCTGCTGTCGAATTGAAAAGACATGGGGGCTTCCAGAAAGAGGGGGCCCAACAGAGACCCATGGGGACCCCCAAAAATGGCGGCCCTAAGATTTTGCAAAACCCTTACCCCTAGGCCCTTCACCCCCAAATATGGGACCCTTACTTTTTGCAAACGTCTCGTAGCTGTCGCTGGAGAGGCCTCTGGTCTGTTGGGCCGTCGCGGCACAGAGGGAAAGGCCTCAGACAAGGCTGACCTGCAATATTTTCGCCCATACGTAAATAGAATTTAGGGTGTAGGGTAGGATGTAGGGTTTAGGGTTTAAACTTTGCGGCTTAGGGTATAATCCCGCTTACTTAGATGGAATATGCTGGAGGGGGACTTCGTATGATATCGGGGAGTTCCACATTCTGTCCACTTAAGCGGGACTACAGTTCCAGGGCACACACAGTTCATCTAGAACCTATGGTTGTTCTCAGGCTTGCGGGCGGGGGGGTGACGCATATGGCCGAAATATAGGATAAATTCTTCATTCAGGCGTCCAACATCTTCTCAGGTGCGAGTTAGTGTATTGCACGTCCGGTGCTAATGTACTAGCGCCGGAAAGAAGATGGGTTTAGGCGCCCAAAGACAGTAGCAGAATCATTCAGGAAAATCTGCATTCAACTTAACCCTCAAGCAAATACAAGGAGCTATATATGGTAGTTTCCCTAAATAGGGGGGACCCCATTTTGGACCCCAAAATACTATAGTCCTTATTATAGGTACCCCCAAAAACGTACCCCTAGCTTTGCAAAACCCTAAGCTCTATAAACCCTAAACCCTAAACCAAGGTACTCCAAGCACAGGTACCTTACAAAGGGTAAGGCCTAAGAGCCCGACAGGGATGCCTGTGAGGCCCGGATCGCGACCCTCCTCCAAGGCATGCCACTTGTCTGCCTCACATCAACCAATGTGAGCTATAGTACTCCTTCAAGGGGGGTTATATACCAGGAGGGTCAGGGGTACTTAGTAAGTGGGTTAATAATGGGATAACTATATGGGTCATGCGGGTTATTAACCTACTTACTAAGTTCCCCCGGCCCTCCAAGTATAGGGGATTAGTATGGGGTTACAAAGGGGGATACTAGGGGTTTAGGCTGTAGCTCGTGTGAGCCCAAGGTCTCCCATTCATATTACCAACATAAGCTAATATAGAACCATCAATAATGGGGGGGGGATATATATGACTAGTGGGTGGCGGTGTTCCTTGTTCGGAGGCCGGGATCCCTAAACAGTGCAGCAAAAGTATCAAGTCAAAAATACGGTTGATACCAAAAATCCTGCATGACCTTAAGTACCCTAAACCCTGGAAATTATGGAGCTATAGTATATATTCCCTATATAATCCCTATATAACCCATTATAGTACTTTCCATTTTCTTTTCCAGCATCCCAATATAACCCCCAATAATATCAACACTAAGAGCTCCTCTGGGCTCAAAGCCCAAGGTTGGATAACCGGTTTTGGGTTTAGGCTTTAGGGTTTAGGGTTTACGGTTTAGGGTTGAGGGTTGAGGGTTTAGGGTTAGGCTTTAGGGTTTAGGCTTTAGGGTTTAGGGTTTAGGGATGACTCCATCCTTGCCTCCTCGTCTCTGTCTCGAACGTACTTTAGGTTCGTAGGGAAGAAGGGCATGCAGGGGAAATATGCGGTTAATGACTGGGAATGGAAACTCCCATATTTCAATAGGTTATATATAAATATTGGGGTGATAATAGGAAATAAGGAAATATCATACTGGGATTATACACGGATATTATACCTTTATTCCTTAATAAGCACCAGCTAGCAACAAACGAAGCCAAAACAAAAGCTCACCTCTCTAGGTGACGCCTGTGCCCTTTTGCAACCGTGCTACAGTTCCTCAAATCAGTGCCATCAAATCTAGTGTTCCTGTAACACGACTCCCCGGTAGCTCTACCATAACTGAGGATGACTCTCATGATGAGGATATCCCCAACTCAGTTCCACCACATAACAAGGGAACATTCATTCTCAGACGGGTTGGGCGGGTTTCTGGGTAGCGGACGGAGAAATCCCCTGAAGCCGCCCATGTCAAGTCGAATTTCGGTTTCCATTTGATTCACCACTATTTCCAAGATCCCCTACTAATCCCAAATATCCACATAATCCCGATAGAATGCCTAAATGCAATCCATACAAAACACCTGTATGATCCTCAAAGAACCCCCAGCTGACCACTTTATAACCCCGATATATGTCTCATATAAGAGCTACGGTCTAAGCTCCTAGTATCCCCCTTAATAGCCCCTATAACTCCCGTTTAGATAGTTGATACACCCTGGGAAGTTTAGAAACCCTAAACCCTGAACCCTAAACCCTAAACCCTGAACCCTAAACCCGGGGTTCGGCCACCCGACCTCTGAGGCCAATCGCTCCAAGACCTCGGCCCTGAGTCCTGGGCGTGGGTGTTCCGGGCTCCTGCCTATGGTCTTGGGGTTTAGGGTTTAGGATTTTACATAATATAGGGGTTATCTAGGGGCTTTATTGGGATCATGGAAAATACAATGGGAACTACAATTTAAGGTTTAGGGTTTGGGTTAATCGTTTAGGGTCCAGGGTCTATGGGCTAAGGCCTTTTGGATTACTGGGTTGTTTTGCAGGAGAACGGGACTTTGGATTCATCTAGCCTGATTGGGAAACCTTTAGCTAATGCTAAGGAATCTAAATTAAGTTACAGTGATTGGGCAATCATACTGCTTGCTAGCTATCCGCAAAACGGTAACCTAACCCTAAACCGTCAACCCTCGGGGACTTGATTCAAGTTCCTGGGCAGCAACCCAGTCTCGCGGTCGAGGACTTAGGGCTTTTCGGCCACAGAGACTTTGCGGGCATGAAAAACTTGTGGTGTATACTGATCTTGAAGTTCATATTAGGCTTTAGGTTTAGTAGTGTATATGCGGGGCTTTGGGTCTAAGGTCTAAGGTATGTAGAGGGCTTGGTTTGCAGCACATTGCGCCACAGAGTTATTAGTCCTATCTGAGGGCATGATACGGATTATTTAGTGCCCACGCGGAATGGTCAGCGGCAAGGCCATTCAGCTTATGGTAGTTTCCCTAAATAGGGGAACCAAATCTAGATCCCAAATAACTAGAGAATCCGCAGAGGGACCTCAAAATGGTACCCCTAATTTTGGGAAACCCCCTTATGTACAACCATCATGGCACCCTGTGCCTTGTTAGTGGTTCTGCACCCTACGACTTGAGTTGACTGTTGGCCCAGAACCCCTTAGCCCCCTAAACGCTAAACCCTAGACCCCTAAAGCCTATAGTAGTACCTATATTCGCTTGGCTTATTTCTTGGCTGCAGGCATCTTGGAGCAGAACCCCTAAGAGCTCAGGAAGTACATGCAAGCTATAGTCTAAACTAAACTCCTAGCATCCCCATTAGTAACCCCAGGGTTTACGGCTTAGGGTTTAGGGTCCAAACTCCTAGTATCCCCCTTAGTATCCCCTGTAATACTCCCCTACATAACCCCTTTGATTAAACTCCTTGCAGGGGGGTTATATACGGATTATATAGGGAAGTCTTACAAGGGTTACTAAGGGGGATACTAGCAGTTTTCCACTATAGCTCATGTGAACAGAAAACTAGGTCAGCGCGCACACGCACACGCACGCTCACGAGCTTCGTTTCCTGTGATGCATCAACCGAACTGGTAAGCTACAAAAATCAGGGATCCGCTCTTGCTAGATGTCATTGGGAGATCACATTTTGTTGCTGGATATTTCTGGAGTGTATTAGGATAACATGATCGTATTTCAGGCGAGATATGAGGGGTACCTCACTCTTCGAAAACACAACGAACTGCTTCCCCTAAATATGTTGGGAGGAAATTTCAGGGCCGGGGTCGTTCCATTATCTTACGGGGGGTAATCGGGAATAAGGGAAAATATTCTACAGGGATATATAGGGATTAGATTCCCTCATCCCCTAGTAACCCCCCAGGAAACTTCTTCGAGGGGGCCCAAAACCCTAAACCCTAAATAGTACTTTCCAGCTCTGGGCCCAGGACCTCCCAGGCCGGTGGAGCTGGGAACCCCCCAGCTGGGAGCCGACTCTGGGCGGTAGGTTTCGTGTAGACTTCTGCTAGTCTTAGTGCCGCAATGGAGCCCCCTGTTACCTGGGACGAAGTTACGACTTCAGTACAGCCCTGGCTTCCGGGTTCGCGTCTACCAAAGTGGTCCGCTAGAAAGGTGATCTACTTTCGGTGCCACGATGTGCAGAGCATGGTTTGTAGAGGCGTCATCATGGACCTACAGCTGCCTAATCTTGGTCAGACTCCTGATAACCGTACTATGGTGTCTACGATGGAGGCGATTACATTGCATCTTCGCTGTGATGTTGCTTTCCGCCAGGGATGTACATATGTTGTTTGTGGTTCTCTATGCCCAGTCTGGCATGCAGATGATGGTTCTTGGCACGTGCAGATGCCGGCAGGTACCAGCAAAAGTGGTGTTGCTAGGGTACTGGGTGACAGAGCAGTTGGTGCCAATATCAGTGCTTTTGAGCTCTTTGCAGGGGGCATGGGTGGTTGGAGTGCAGCTATGCATTGTTTTCCACAATGGAATGTTCAGGTTGCAATCGACAATGACGAAGTCATGATGACAAACTTTGCCATGAATCATGATTTCCGTTTCGTTCCAATTGTGGATTTGCTGCAGGATCCTCAGCTCCGGGGTCCTCTTGCCCTACAGGCAGATATTATGGATGATGACTGGCTTTCTGCTACTCTTCATAATGATGGGGAAGCGTGGTTGGTTTCATTTCCTTGCCAGAGTTGGTCTCTGATGGGCCATGGTTCCGGAACAAATAGTGACACTGGTCGGGTCCTATTGCGTGTGGTGCAGTGTGCACGAGCTGTGCAGCCTCTTTACATGCTGTTGGAAAACGTGCCAGGCTTTCGTCAGCACCCTGAATTTCAAAGGTTCTGCAAGACGATGGAAGAAGCCGGGCTCGTGCTTGCATGCAGTGTTGTTCATGACTTGGCCCGTGTCAGTTACTCTACAAGGAGAAGGTGGCTTCCAGTCTTCATCAATACTTTGCGAGTGGAGCACTGGACAGTGCTGGGCAGGATGATGCCTACTCTTTGCTATGATGAAGAGACTTTTGACCCGCAGCTTCACTGTGTTCAAATGCTCACGGCAGCCCAGCGTGAGTCCCTGCAGATTTCTGAGGAAGAGTTCCAGGAACTTGATGACCGTCAGCTCCTGCCGCAGTGGCAGCGCAATTCCTCCTTAGCAAAGAAGGATGCCCTGGCTCTGCGCACCTGTAGCAGGGGCCAACTCTTTCCGGTCATCAATGCCTCTTACCGAAAGGCAATCGAATTCTCCCGGGAGTATCTAGGAGGTAAAGGGCTCATGTCCTGGATTGTCAAGGATGACAGAAATCAACTGCGTTGGTTGTGCAAATGGGAGGCTTGCAGGGCTCTTGCCTTCCCTCAGGAGACTGTGCTGCCTTCTGACGAGGCCATTGCCTTTCATGCCCTTGGGAATTCCATTTCCCCCCTGCATGCCGCCTTCGCCCTGCATCACTGTAACGAGGTCATCAAGCAGCAGTCTGAGCGTCCCTATATGCTGACTTTCTCTCAGATTGTAAGGGAAATAAAAGCCCAGCGTGCCGATCTGACCAAGCAGTACCCTGCTCTCCACGGCAACCACCACGAGCAGATGCAGCTTCCAGGGCCAGTTCCAACCTTGTGCAGCCTTTGCCCCTTCTGCGGCCGCAAGACTGATGAGCCTTTGGTTGTTGCGTGTAGCCACTGCCAGTTGATTGCACGCAGGTCCTGTGTTACGCACACCTGTGATCCCACGCACTTGCGCAGCCGTCAGGCTCCGCCTCAGGCCCAGTCCCAGACTCAGGTTCTGCAGGACGACCATGCCCCTCCTGGAGCCCAGTTTTCAGTCAAGCACCTCTTCCACGGTGAGCCTTCTCAGCTGCAGGTCAGGTATCACGAGGATATGTTTCAGGTGCGAAGGTCTCTCAACCTGCCGCCAGCTGCGATCTTCTTCCTCAACTGCGATGAGGTTCATGACGTTTACCGGCCGAAGCATAATGATGCCTTCATGTATGCCTGCCCCTGCGTTCAGAGCCAGAAATGCCCGCTGTGCACTGAGGATTTGATAGGGATTGCCTTCAGGTTCTGCCCTCGATGCAAAAGGTTAGGTTGCCAAGTCTGTGTTGCAGATGTGTGCCAGCAATGTGCGGCAGGGCAGACAATATGCCGTGAATGCCACCAGCAGGCTGTGTCTTCCTTGCAAAACGCCTCGCATGAGGATGCTGCCTTGAGTGCTGAAAGCCGAGCTCATGCCGCTCCGGCTCACTCCGCCTCGGCCTCTGCGTGTTCCTTGAAAAAGCAGGACTGTACCTTCACTGTCCTCCTGTTTCCTTGTGGGGCTGCCAATGTCCCACTTCAGATGTATAAGGATAAGGATGCAATGCTGAGCTTAGTCCTGTGTCATCCAGACTGCACAGGACCCCGCCCCCTGCAACCCGTGTTTTTCTGGGGTACTGCCTCAGAGCCCCCCCGGACCATGTCTCAGGAACAGTACGTGCTCATTGTGCCGCAAGAGAAGCCAGTGCCACCAACGGCACGTGATGAGCCTGATACGTTGCCCTTCCTTCCCAAAAGCACAATCATTTGGCCTCGATGGCCAGTCCCTGTCCCCACCTGACTTGGTGCCGGGGATGTCGTGGCAGTCTTGGCTGCGTGACGTCTCAAATCTGCCGCCATTGCACGAGCTCTGGGCAACGATAAATGGGCAGGTTGTTCCGCCCCAGCAGCCTCTACCTGATCCTCCCTTTGTCCTCAGGCTGCGTTACAGGTTGCGAGGGGGGGCCAGGTCCAAGGAAAGCATCCTGAAGAAGCTTCGTGAACATCTCCAGGCCAAAAAGGTCCCTCAGCACCTTTCAGAGGAGAGAGCCGGTCAAGCCTTGCAGACACTTGGGCAAGCAGCTGTTCAAGCCGCTTATGAGGCCCTGGACCCATGGCAAGCACTCAAGCAAGCTGCAGGTACCAAGTTCCGTCTTGTGCTGCCAGCCGAGCTCAAGGAGGCAAAAACAGCAAAAGGCAAGCAGGACAAGGCACCCTCTGCCGAGGATCCATGGGTCGTCAATGGTGATCCATGGCAAAAGCACGTTCAAGCCACTGCATTGCCCCAAACCCGACCCGTGTTTGCCTTAACCCTGGTCCCCGGCTACTTTCTTGATGACTCTGGAGTTGAGCTGCCCATACTCCAACACATCAAGGCAGATGCGAAAGGCGTTGCCTTGCTTGAACAGGACGAGCTAGAGGCCTTTGCTCAAGTTGACGTGCTGCTGTCCCCGGACGTGCTGGCGGCAGTTACCATAGGCACTCAACAGCCGAGCGTTGGAGCATGGGTCTGCAGCAGCGTTACCTTTCCTGCCCTACACCAAGATAACAAAGTGTTGTTCAGGGGCTTCCTCACGAACTTCGGGAGGAAGCAAGCCACAACAGCCACGGCCAAAAAGACCATCAATGTTCATTTTGATGAGGTGGCTGTGCTCACTGTTGAGCTCAGGCAAGAATATATCCTGGACTGGGCAACTGTGTGCCGGAACCCCCTTAAGTACGTCTTTGCTGTGGTGGATGGGTTGCAGAATGCGACCGTCTCCAATTGGAGCCGGAAGTTTTTCCAAGGTCGCAAAGAGGTCCCAAAAGAGCAGGCTGCCACCTGGCACGCGTTTTTGAAGGTGCATGCCTCCCACCTTCCTATGCTCTTGGCATCCTCCGGCAAGGGTGGGGCTTTCCTTACACCTAAGGATGGTCAGTCAGGTGCCACGTCAGGCCTATACCGCATAGTCTGGTTGGACACACTGGACATTGAGAAGGCCATCAAAGTCCATCGCCTTTACCCTGAACTCCTTGGGATTGTCAGAGGCAAGCAATCCCTTGGAGTGCGAGTCAGGGCAGCTGAGTACTCCGCAGTCCGGAGAAAGCTTGAACCTTCCTGGACCCCTGAAGGTCTCACGGACATTGTTGTAGCCAGGCGTTGGGTTCTTTCTCCTCTTCCACCACAGGCGGACAAGAAGGCCATCCAGCATATGCTGCAGGAACTTGAATGGAGGGCGACTCCTTTGAAGCAGATTGCAGCGAGCACATGGCTCGTAGGGGCAGGGAGTGAAGACCCGCCGCCTGTTGATACCTTCACCTTTGCGGGTTTCCCAGTGCTCATCACAGAGCAGAAGAACAAGAAGCCTGCCGTAAGCAGGGAAGTGGTTGTTGCCGCTCCCCCTGCCTCTAAGCAGGCGCTTGAGCATCATTTTGCCCAGAGGTTGCCAATCCACCATGCACTTGCCCCCCGCTCTGACGATGTCAGCATGTCCCAAGCAATGCCCCCTAGATGCTTGGTCTCCGAGTTAAAGGAGGAGGTTAACAACCGTCTGCAGGAGCTCCAAGCTCAAATGCAACAAGCTGTGAACGTCGTCAACCAGCGGGTGGACACTCTGCAAGAACAGGCGGCCACCTCCTCTATGGAGTCCTCTGCTATACTCCTTAAACAGGACCAGCGCCTGGGCCACCTTGAGTCGTCAGTGCAGGCCCTCTCTGCAAATGTTGTCACTAAGAGTGACCTGTCAGAAGCATTGCGCCTCGCAATGGAGACACAGGCCCGTGAGATCAGACAAATGTTGTCTGCTCCAAAGAGATCCCCAGATGGGACACCGACTCACGAGGCCAAAGCACCGAGAAATTCCTGACCCTGTTTTCACTTAGTCTATGAGCAGCTGTCTTTGTTGTGTGTTAATGACGGTCAAGCCGGACAGCCCATAACGCAAGTTCAGGCCTGCTCATGGACGATGGTTAATTCCTGGAGGTCGCTTCCGATCTCTCACAAAATTTGTGTGATGCAAGGATCCGCCTTTCGATTGCAAAAGAGAGGAGCGAGCGTGGGTCAGTTTGTTGCTTTGGGACCAGTCTTCCCAACGCACTTTTTCCACAGCATTCTTTTCCAATCATTCTTTGATTTCAATTTCCTGCATGGAACTTGTGTGGGTCAAGCCTTGAATCCTGGACCTTGGTCCTTGCAACTTCAGAACATTGTTAGTGCTAGCAAGTACATTTCTGATTTCAACATGGATCATCAGTGTGTGCTCTGGACCGAGACATGTGCCAATAAGTTTACACAGGAACGTGTTGCCCGCCATGCTCACAAGAGCCGTGCTTCCGTGGTCTTCTCAAATCCCGCGCCAATCCGTTCTTGTGGCACTGGGAAGGGGGGTAGGGCCGAGGCAACAGGTTCCATCATTTTCGCCAAAACGCCCATGCAGAATCTTAGCGGCACTTGGGATGCCGCGTTGTTTGCATCTGGGAGGATTGCTGATGCAGTTATCCATGTAGGCTCCATGCAAGTCCGTGTCATTGCTGTTTACGGATATCACTCAGGAACCACAGATTCCCTGCAAAAGAATGAAAAGTTGATGGCGCATGTTTTTGCACGAGCATCCCAGTTCCATGTTCCAACAATTATTGCGGGGGACGTGAATTGTGATATCAGTGCACTTGCAGCCTGGGCCAAAGCTCAAGCCCTGGGATACGTTGATGTGGCAGTCAGACAAGCAGCAGTCTCAAACACGGTGCCTGACATGACCTATCGAGGGGTTTCTAGGCTTGATTATGTCATTTGCAACCCATGTGCCGCCAGAGCCTTTCAGTTGTTGCATGTGGACCCTAAGGGTTTTACAGACCATGCAGTGCTCACCGCCACGTTTGAATGGAACTGTGTTCTGCAGCCTCCAGTCGTTTGGACCATGCCCTTTGACCTTGGTAAGTACCAGGCTTTGAAGGACCCTCTTAAGGCAACCCCCCCTCTGCCAAGCCATGTTTCTGCTTTCCAACAAGCCTTGCAGCATGACTCTCTGGACGAGGCAGCCCAGATTTTCTCTAAAGCATTTGAGCATAAGGCAAAGGAAGTCCATGAGAGACTCTTGCAACAGCCGCTCAAGCAGGCCTTTACAGGTAGACTTGCAGGGAAACTTGCAAAGCGTCCACCCCAACGGGTACTGGTTTCCAAAGAATCTGCGCTTGCTACCGATCGTAACCTAATCCAACAACGCTTCAGAGCTCTGGATCGCTTGCGTGAACTCTGCCACTTGGTGCAGAGAAATCGATCTCCTCGTGTCCAACAACTTTGGTTACAACTGCTCAAAGCTAAAGGCTTTGCCCCAGATTTTGCATCGTGGTTGATGGACAGCGAGATAGTGGATCATGTTCCGCTTGCAGTGCCTTCAGAGCAATGGTTGCATGTTGTCATTGCAGGCTTGACGAAAGAAGCCAGACACTGGGATGAGCTTCGGGTTAAGCAACAGCAACAGTCCTTTTCGAATCTTTTCAATGAAGATTGGAAGCATGGTGGTAGCCTGCATGCACGTGCCGTCAAAGAACCTGCCTGTGCCACTTTGGATGGCCTCCTGCATGATACAACCCTCCAAGTCAGGCTGCGACGAGCGTCCAAGAATTCTCCGGCTTGCTTTACTGTTCTTAATCCTGCAGACGTCCGAGTCGGCTCCTTGTGGACTTTTGGCAAAGTTCAAGCTGCAGTGATAGCAGTCAGGGGCACAGAAGTACAATTGGACAGACAGCCTTCAATCGAGATGACCCGCAGGACAGTTCGACAATCTTCCTGGTCTGCAGACACATCATATGTGGCGCAGAAAGTTCAAGCTTACTGGAGCTCTTTCTGGAATGCTGACCAACATCTTGATCATGAAGTTATGCATCAGATTATCCAGCGAATGCCCCAGATCCCTCAGTTTGATCCTACAATTACGTTGGCAGACGTTCAATTTGCAGTCAAGCACCTCAACCCTCGTAAAGCTCGGGGGATGGATGGATGGAGCAATGCTGAATTGCAACTTTTGCATGAGGACGAACTTCGCATGCTTGTAGATTTTTTCAATGCTGTTATGGAGTGTCAGTCCTGGCCTGCAACCCTGTCTTCAGCTTGGGTCGCATTGTTGGCGAAAGTACCACAGCCGCTACAGCCCAAAGATGGTCGACCCATCACAGTATTGCCCACTCTGCACAGACTTTGGAGCAAAGTCATGGCGAGCAAGACTTTCAAGGCCATGCTCCCTTTCTTGCCACAAGACCTTTATGGCTCAGCGCCAGGAAAGTCTACTGGATGCAGCCTGGGAATTGCAGAGTACTCTTGAAGAATCGCTGGCAGATCAAGACCCCATCGTGGGGGTTACATTGGATCTTTCGAAAGCATACAACACGCTTCCGCGACCTTTCTTGTACCAATTGGCGGCTAAATCTGGATGGCCGGCCTGTCTCATCAATACTTATGACAGTTTCTTGGGGTCATTGACGCGTTTCTTCAGGATTCATGAAGGCCTGCATCTTGGTACCAAAAGCAAGGTGGGGGTGCCTGAAGGATGCCCTCTGGCGGTGCCCATGATGATTCTGCTCACAATGGGTGTTACGAGGCTTGTGCAGGGTCAACAGGGGCGCCTCCTCTCGTACGTGGATAATTGGACAATGACTACCCCCACAGTGGATAAGTTGCAGTCGCTTCTTCATACAGTCAAGTGGGCCACAGATGGTTTGTGCTTGCTGTTAAATCCTGAAAAGACTGCAGCCTTTGCCACGACCCCGCAAGCAAGAGCAGATCTGCGTAAAATCAAGTTTGCGGGTTTTGCCATGAGTGTTGTCCATACAACCCATGATTTAGGTGTCACCTTCAGTTCCACAAAACGCGCTACATCAGTGTCGATTTCTGATAGGCTGACGTCCAACCAGAGCAAGTTGGACCGGCTGCAGATGTCGCCCTGGAAGTCATATAGGAAGTGCAAAACGCTTCAAAGGGTTATTGCACCCTCTATACTGTATGGGTCATGCTTGGCGTCCACTCCTCCGTCATTGCTGGCAACGATGTGAGGAAAATTCTCTGTTGCAATCTGGGGACGAGGAAGCCACCGAAACCATCTTTTGGCTCCGTTGCTGTCTGCAGCAGACGTTTATGAACCTTTCCATTGGATCTTCCGTGATAGGCTACAAGCCCTTCGTCGCGCAGCTTGCCAGCAACCTGAAGCAACCCTCAGGCGATGGAATAAGCTCAGCCAATCAGCCAGTGCGTCAGGACCGTTTCGATATTTTGTCGAGTTCATTCGCCTGACTGGGTGGACAGCACAACGAGATTTTCAGGCGCAGACCTCAACGACAAGCCTGAACCTTGTCAATTCCTCTGTCAGGGAAGTTTTGGAAGTTATGCGACAAGATTGGTTGACCCATGTGGCAGACAAACTTGCGGACAAGGAGGAATGGTCTGGACTGCACTGGATAGATTGGAAGTTCACAAAAGCGGTACGAGATCATGCCAAATTTGATGCTGCGTCCATTGGAAATTTCACTACAGGTGCAGCCCTCTTTTCTGACCAGAAGAAACATTTCCTTCATGAAGACAGCGTTTTGTGCATGCATTGTGGCCAACATGACTCGCAGGAGCACCGAATTTTCCATTGTAGTTTCTACGACAAAATTCGACAGCACCGTCCAATGCAGCTTCTGGAATCTTTGCCACAATTGCAAACCCATAAGGGGCTCTTTCGAAAACCTTATGCGATCCAGCAGTGGGAAACTTTGGTGCATGGAATCCCCCTACCGGATTTCTTTCAGGAGTTTGATGATCATGTGTACATTGTTACAGATGGTTCAACCTTCTCTCCTTCGACAGTCCCCTGTAGTGCCTGGTCTGTCGTGCTTGCAGAGCCTCATGTCATGGATGCGACCATTGTTGAAACTGGTTGGTTGAATGGCAGTCAAGATAATTACCGCGCGGAGTTGTGTGCAGTCTGGGTGGCAATCCAACACTGTGCTTGTGCAACGATTTTTGTGGACAACGAGGCAGTTGTTCACGGGCTGCGTCGCTTGCAAATTTGGGGGCGGCAGTCAACTCACTGGGTGGGCCATCAACACTTTGACCTCTGGCAAAAACTTTGGTCTGCTTGGTCCCAGAAAAATCCCCAAAGATGGGAAGTCCTGCATGTCCATGCTCATCAGGACATGGCAGCTGCGAAAACATGGCATGAAGCGTGGTGCATTTACAACAATGCAGTGGCAGATTCTGCAGCCCGACATCGCAATCAAGCTCGTCCCCAGGATCAGACAACAGCTCTTGCTCTGGCTCGGATGGAGTTCCGCAGGGTTGCTGACCAGGCTTCTCATATTTTTGGGCTGCAGCGTGATATTCTGCACTTGGCAAAACAGAATGGAAACAGATCCAGTCCCCAGCAGCCCTCCGAGCGTGTGTGGGGGCGAACTTTCAATGTTGCTGCCTACATTGTTCAACCCACCGAGGCGATGCTCTGTCCCAGGTTTCTGTCAGTTTTGGCATCTTTCCTACAAGGGGAGTGGATTGCTTGCAATCCCCCGATTAGCTTGCTTGAAGTGTACATCAGTTTTGTAGCCGCAACTGGATGGCTAGTTCCTATCAACGTATCAGACTGGAAGCAGACCTCCGTGCCGATTCAGTGGAGGTCAGGGGCGGCGTCATCTTGGTTGCATGAGTCTTCTTGGAGCGAACTACTGCACGCTCGTCAACCGTTGAGCAAGCAGATAAAAACCTTTCAACATGCGATGAGACGTCTCTTGAGCACCATGAAGATCGAAGCAAGCTTTGTCAAACACGCAGCTCTCCACTCTTTTGGGAAGCAGGGTAAGGTCCAGTGCATGACTGCTGTGCCTGTAGCTTGTAAATATTCTCCCGAAGCCCTGACAGCTCTGATCCGGAGACAACCTCTTTCAGAGCTGTTTAGAGCGACTTTCCATTCTTCCAGAGCTCCAGTTCCTTGCGAAATGGAGCAGGTAAATCCCTCAGTGCTGTGGAACCTGTATATGCGCAACAGATGAGATGGGCACAGTCCCCTGTCTTTTCTGTCTTAGTCCTCTTTTCTTAGTTGCCTTTGGCCGACATGTCGCCCGAGGTGCCGGATTGTCCGACTGCATGCATAAATAGTACTTTCCATTTTAGTTTCCATTATCCAAATATAACCCCTATATAACCCCGACATAACCCCTACATAACCCCTATAAAACCCTATACAACCATTGCATCCAGGAAGCGCTCGCCGTAGCGTCTCTCAGGGCTGCAGGCCTCAGCACTGCTGGCACAATACTAAAAAAGTATATAGGGGCTACTCTAGTATATTGCATGGGGCTATATATTGGAAAAATGAAAAAGAAAATGGAAACTACTCTAATATATTGGGGCTATATATTGGGATAATGGAAAAGAAAATGGAAACTACTATATCATACCGGGGTATATATACTGGGATTATACCAGTTTGGCAGCTGACCAGTCTAAGGTTTAAGGGTCTAGGTTTCAGGGGTCTAAGCACCTGAAAGGGGGTAGATCATGTAGGGTTTAAGGTTCAGGGTTAGTCCTCGGCATCTATGTATAAACAAACTTTGGTAGGATATGTCCTCAAAGCCGTGGATGCCCCCTGCCCTAAACCCTATACAAACCTGTAACACCCTGCATCCCACTGCATATGTAGGTACATGTACCTATAAACCCTTACAACCCCTCTAGAAGCGCTTGCAATTACTAGCCAAACCCTCGAACTCAAATTTTCAGATCCCTTCCTAGACCCCTCCAGTACCCTCTATAGAGCCACTTGTAGTTAGTAGGGAATAAGGGAATGTAATCCCTATATAGTATCTTCCCTTATTCCCTACTAGACCTAAGCCCTAAGCCATGAACCCTAAACCCTAACCCTAAACCCTAAACCCTAAACCCTAAACCTATAGTATAGCCCCTTATTCCTTACTAACACCCCGTAAGACTTCTGAAGACCGAGAAGCCGCTGAAGAGTTCCGCGACCCCCGAGAAGGTGAGGCACCGGAGGAGCTCGACCTGCGACTGAATATGGGTTTAGGGTTTAGGGTCTAGGGTCTAGGGTTTAGGGTTTAGGGTTTAGGGTTTAGGGTCTAGGGTTTAGGGTTTAGGGTGTTGAGGTTTAGGTCTTAAGGTGAAAGGGTTGAGGGTTTAGGGCTTATCTCGGTTTGAATTATGGGCCCCTGATATGGGCCCTTAAGCATATTTAGGAGGATTCCAGGGACCCTTACGGTTACATACAGGGTACATAGCAAATAAAAAGGATTCCAGCATTAAGGGCCCATACTAGCGACCTACGGTGTCAACCTTCGAGTTTAGGGTCTGGGGTTTAGGGTTTAGATGGTTTAGGGTGTAATCCTAATAAGGGGGGTAATATTAGGATAAGGGGATTAGGGATTTAGGGTGTAGGATTTAGGGTTTGGGACTTAGAGCCTTCAGAGTTTAAGGTTGGGGGCCGGGCTTGGGGTTCAGGATTTCACGTTTAGGCTTTGATGGGTTTTTGGGGGGTGGGTACCCTAAACCCCAAACCCGAAAACCCCAAACCCCTAAACCCTACACCCTGAAGGATTGCTTGAGGCTGGTCCAAGATTTGGGGAGGCTGATCTGCTGTACTTTCGCCGGGTGAAATGAGCCATAGTCTAAACTCCTAGTATTACTATCCCCTTGTATAGGGTGTAGGGTTTAGGGTCTAATCTCCTAGCATCCCCCTTAATATCCCCTGTAGTCCCCTATATAATCCCCCATGAAAGCCCCTTTAAGGAGTACAGACTATAGCTCATATGGAGATTGCGGAAATGTGTATATAGGGTCATGGCCTCATGCAGACAGTAGGTGCAAACGTTCCTGTGAGTTATTATCCTGGCTGTAAGGGCTTCCATGTCTGACTGACTGTGGCTTGAACAGCCGTCAATGTAAGGCTTCGTGAGGCCCTAATTGTTTGGGGCCGTGCAAGCCAGCACTGCTGTGATTCTGTAGGGGTTGTAGACGGGTTTTATATAGTTATATGGGAATCATGTAGGGTTACGTGGGGTTCAGAGACATTACCCCAACAATGTAATAATAGCAAGAGTAATAAAGAAAAAGTAGTAATAGTAATAGTAAGAATAGCAAAATGATCCTGCAGCACCTGTTCCGGCCACCAGCGCCGCGCTGCACATATCTCTTGCCTTGCCGAGGCATGAGCGTCAAATCCATTCAGCCCATGATCTGCGATCCTGCAATTTCAGGGGTTCCTGGGTTGTACCCCTAAGGTCGTACCCCTGAAATATTTCCCCCAATATGGCCTTAATATAGCCCTTATATGAGGCAATGTAGTCCCCTAAGATCGCTTTGAATTATCCCAAAAACACAAGTGCATAATTTTAGGGGTTCAAGCCTGAAACCATTGATGAATCAGATGGCTGCTTTGAGGACAACCTCAGCCCGGAAGCAGGCCTACCAGGATCTCATTGTGATGACGTCCAGCCTTCATGCAAGCACACCCGCATGAGCTTGCATCCAAAAAATGCAAGCAACAACAATCAGCTCCTAACTGGTTCCGATGCTGGACAGGGGCCTCGTGATTAGCTCCAAACTCTTGTGCAAACCCACTTGCTGCATGGCACCATGGAGCCTCTTGCTCTGGTGGTGGGGATGGCCGCCGTGCGAAAGACCCAAAGCTACCTCAATCAACTGAGGGTTCGAGGCTCGCGTGAATCACAGTGCTGGCTCCCAGTCTCGTCAAGCCTCTGAATTGTCACATGCAAGCCAAAGACCTGAAATCAGTTCAAGACCACAACAAGACCTCCATGCCCAATCAACATCCTGCATCCACAAAAGCTTCCTTAGGCGTAGGGGTCGCAAGGGGTAACTTCAGACCCTCCTCTGGGCGCTTAACAGAAGCGCCAAAACTGCCAAGAGGCCATCCGGAGCGAAGGGCACTACGCCATGCCCTTCCACTGTCATCCTGAACATTTAATACCATGCGAGAGGTTGGCAAAGTTGCGGGTCCGCCTCCATGGACTTACATGCGTATACCAGACCCCACCGCAACATCCGCTAATCTAGGCCTTCAACCCTGTACCCTACCTCAAGAGTAAACCTTTGCAAAACCTCCACATCAGCCGTCTGCTATGTACATAATGCCATTCTGCCACCAACGCATTCCCGTTATAATCTCGGCCACAATTGCCACCAAAGCTGACCCCAACCAAATCGGCATACACCACTTCAACAACGCATGCTTCATCGCTACAAGGGTATTTTGCAATCAAGCAGCCAGTTTGGCACCACCAAATGCAGAATGCCCTATAAGACACAGTACTCCAGCCGGCCCGTAGCGTTCCGAATGACTCATCACTGCTATTTGTACTGGGGGAATTTCTCAAGACCAGGGCCCCTCCTAAAGAACTATTATGAGAAAGATCTCTCCAAAAAACATTCTAAAATAGGCTCTACGCAATATGATATGACATTGTACATCATAAAACAAGTAGACGTCATCTATAACATGGTGTAGTATGATACAATACTAGCAGCAATAACAGGCAGAACAAGAACAGCATGAAGGATCATAATTAATAGTAGTATAGCAGGGTATGGCGATACACGATAATGTAGTGAAACTTTCGCAGAGACAATGTGTGGGCATGTGTATATACACACACATATATATATATGCACACTAGACGGGCACGCATGTATATACCCCAACATAGACCCAAAACTACTATAATCCTTATTATGGGGACCCCCAAAAAGGTACCCCTAATTTTGGGAAACTCCCATATATGCCTACTCAAGGCTTCTTGGCCACGGTGCCAGGCAGAGGGTGAGGGGCTTCGGGGCGGTGGCGACCGCGGCATCCGAGGCGGGGACCTGCGGCGAAATGTGCAACATCTCTTGGTTTGTTGTTTTGTTCGGTTTTGAAATGGCATTTTGGGGTCTTGGGTTCTTGTGTTTAAAGGCTACCCCGCCCATTCTTGTCCTGGGAGAGGGGTACTGTTGGGGCTGGCTAATACGCGCAGCAACGGCCTACAAGGCCCCAAAAATAGTAATAAAAACCTTCTCTACACCTGGAGCCTGAATCAACACAAAGCTTACAAAGGAACCCCAAGCGATCTCAAGAAGCCTGTTAGCCAGCAAAGCCGTGTGCCTCCACAGACAGAGTTTCACACGGTCATAATGTCTATACATGAATACATACATATTCATATTGAGATGTATGTGCAAGATATGCTGTCGTCCGCAATTATGTTCCATGGCTATGCCACCAAGGTGAGAATTTCTTTGAAGAACGCCTGGGATTAGGAATATCCCTAGTTTTCAACACTCCCATGAAAATGCTCGATACGAGTATGTCCTTGGAGGGCCAGGGGACTTGCCTAGCCTTAGTGAATCTACTCCAACCCGCACATGCTATATGATAACATCCGTCGTCCCCAAAATTAAGCTTACTAAGTTACCCCCACCCTCCAAATACCCTGAACCCTAAACTCTAAACCCCAAGCCCTAAACCCCAAACCCCAAAACCCTACACCCTAAACCCTAAACCCCGTACCCTCAACTCTAAACCCCAAACCCTAAAGCCTAAACTCCAAACCCTAAACCCAAAACCCCAAAAGCCCAAAACCCCAAAACCCGAACCCCAAAGCCCGAACCCTAATCCCCAAACCCAAAACCCCAAAACCACTCGCAGAGGCCTGGATGGCGAGAGCCTGCTGCGCAGATGGCTCAAAGCGTCGGTCCGAGCCTTGGACCAATGCTGTCAACTTACTGGGAGTTTGTGGGGAACATGTGATATTACCCCCAATATGGTTAGGGTTTAGGGAAAATCAAATGGAAACTACTGTAGTATATTGGGGTTATATAGGGTTTAGGGTTTAGGGTTTAGGGATATTACCCCCCCAATAATGGAGAATCAAATGGAAAAGAAAATGGAAAATGAAATGGAAACTGGGATTATAGGGTAGTTTATAGGGAGTAGGGTTATATGAGCTGTAGTCTAAACTCCTTAAAGGGGGGTTATGTAGGGGAGTATGCGGATGATGTACGGATTATGTAAGGATTTTCGGGAACTTACTGGCAGTTAGTAGGGAATAAGCGAATATATTATAGGTTCAGGATTTAGGGTCTAGGGTTTAAGGTCTAGGGTAGGGAGTAAGGGAATATAATGTGGGGATAATAGTCCTTACTAAGCACCAGTAAAGATGAGGAATTTAATCTAAGCTAACATACTAGGGGAACCATAGTGTACATATTATGGTAACTTCTTTAAGTTCCTGAACAGCGACCCAGTAGACATTTTGGTTTGGGACTTGAGGTTCCTCAACGTGAGATACCCTTCATTGGAAAGCTCGGAGCTCTGCTCAGGACTAGGGTTTAGGGTTCTCAAAAAAAAATGCTCACCTGGAATTTCTTCAAGTGCAGAAATCCAGCCTTATGTTGTCTCAGTCTAGCGACAAAAATACCAAACCAAAAGAGCATCATGGAAAATTTGGGAGGCACTGCCTTTTGCATGAGGGGGTCCCGAACAGGCTTACATCAATTCGTGAAGTTCGGATCGTTCCACGTGCTGTGCCGCCCCTCTTGGAAGAACGCTTGGGGGTTTCGCAAATTTGGGGGAACCATTTTAAGGGGTCCCCATAGTAAGGATTATAGTATTTGGGGATCTATGTTGGGATCCCCCTATTTGGGGAAAGTACCGTTTTGCTTTAAGCTTAGCCAAGCCACTCGCGTATGGGCGTCCTCCTCAATTTCCTCCTCACACGCTCGCATGCACCCACTCAATCTAAAAGTCCACTACAACCTAGACTTGACTGGTGTGAGCTGCAGGCAAAGCCTTTGATATAGCCAAATTGCTGCGGGACCTCAAGTCCCTTCCCCCATCCCGTCCAAGATATCAGGGCCGTCGTAGAACAGGGTCTTGCGATTTGGTGAGAAGTCCTGATGTGCAGTGGGCGCGCAAGCCAGCACAAAGGCTACGGCAAGTCCCCCAGCCATGGCTAGATACAACACCGTGTCTCGGCCGCAAGCACATCCAAGGCCTGAGAATCCATCCATTTTGGATTGCTATGTAAACCACAGTCTGTGGTGAGGTCGCTATACTTTGGCCGTTCGTCTGGGGTGAAGTCGCTATACTTTGCCCATTCTCCTATTGGAAACTCCCCAACTGCCTTCTTCTGCCGCGCGGGAAGTCCACCGCCAGTGCCCCCATCATTGCTAGGCGCCTAGGTTGAGTTTACGGTTTAAGGTTTCAAGTTCAGGGTTTGGGGCTTAAGGTTCAATGCTTGGAATTTTGGAGTTCAGGGTTTGGGGATTGGTGCATTGTTTGAGGTATAGGGGTTGAGAAGCTGGATAACAACGCAGAAGCAACTTCCAAAGATAAATGCCACAGGCGCCATGCCCATCAGCGGGATGAAAATGCGCCGGCCTGACTGAACAAGAATCTCCCCTAACCCCCCCTCCAACTAATACATATTCCTTACAATATATAGGGTTGCTGTATATGCCCTTATTCCCTACTAAACACCAGAGAGTGACAAGAGATATGCTCCTTACATTTTAATCCCTTCCGGCTTATATGAAAAGCACCCTAATATTAATCAGGGGCCGAAATCTCCTCATGATTACTTTCAAAAGGGAAGACGCCACCTAATCATGAAGTAGGGCGGCTCACTGAATAATGAAGGATTAAGCACGTAACTGATTAATTTTTTGAACAGCCATTGAGTTATTGACAATCTAAGATTATTGACTTATTATTCAGTTTCCATGGAGTTTAAAGGGATGTTTGAGGCTGCCCTATCCAATCCTTTCATTAAAAAAAACCGCCCTGTTTTCAAGTAATTGTTCAGGCCCTGGATGATTTAATATTAGGGGCGGGGAGGGGGGTCATTTAATCTTAGGGGGAGCAATTATAATGCTACTACACCAGAGGTGCTTTCGAGTAAGCAATAGCCCTGTGTGGTGGATACGTTCCATAAATCTTCCATCCATTTTATAATGGTGCTACATTAGGGGTCCTGATTAGTAGGGAGTGGGGGATAGTATGGCCCTATGTTGTGGATACTCTTCTGTGTCTCGCAGCAGTGAAAAGACACCAAAAACCTTGAATGAAGTGACATTGAGCTACGAGAGCGACACATGCTGGTGGCTACAATACACCATACATCATGGATCCGCGTGAACAGCAGTCGCAAGGCCATCAGCATATCTAGGTGCTCATGAGCAGATAGATCCTGTTCCGAACTACCATGGAATCCCATATATGTAAGCGCTCTTCAAGAACTATGCACCTTTTCTAGCTTTATGTTACTTTCTGGGAGGGTACGTCGCAGCAGCCATTTGCCTGGATGCATCTCCAGGAGGATGCTCCGCCGCGACTTCACCTGAGCAGCAGGACATATCTGCCACAGTAACCCAAACATATGGGTCCCGTGAAATAAGGGTCCCTTGTTGGGTGTACCGATACAAAGGATTAAAATATTTTGGGGCCTCCAATTTTTGGAATCTACCATATTAGTGGGCTGTGTTTGACTTTAACTGGTAGGCCAGAATTAGCCCAACTGAAACATCATCGGCTTGGCGGCTTCTTAGCTTTGTCCGAGCAGCCTAAACCCTACACCCTATACCCTAAACCCTAAACCCCAAACCCGATACCCTAAACCCAAACCCTTAACCCAGCCTGTCCCAGGCCTGGACCCTGCCAACAAGCTTTCTACGTCTGAAGCGGGGGCCTCCCAGCAATTCAGAAGGGTTCTAATGGGACCCCCAAACAGGGAACCCCAAGAATATAGTAGGAATATGATAGAACATAAGGACACTGGTAGGCATATTCCTATGATATTCCGAATACATTATTGGGGTTCCCTATTTGGAGTTCCCAGTAGAGTCCCTTTACAATTTGTGAGTAAGGCTCCACTCCCCTGGTAGCCCACACAAATGATCATGATAACAATATCAATACAAGTAGTGCAACTCCGAACAATAACAGACATAGAAATAGCAAAAGTAATATTAATAAGAGTCATAATGATACTATTAATAGTACTACTAGTAGAAGTAATACTGTTGATACTAAAAATCCTGCATGACCTCAGTCTACTATAGTCCCATAATTCCCAAGGTATAAGGTACTTAGGGTCATGCAGGATTTTGAGCATCCACCGTAGCAATCATTTAGATTCAGAAAACCTGAAGCCGAGGGGCTAAATGGCCAATGATGCGAGCCGCATGGCGGCTCCACCGCTTGACGAGCGCGGCAAACCTCGGACTTTTTTTTAAAAGCCACTGCTGTTACTCTTCTTACCATTATTACCATTATTACCATTATTACCATTATTACCATTATTACCATTACTACCATTATTACCATTATTACCATTATTGCTCTTATTACGACTACTACTATTGGTCATTGCTAGTTTTACTGTCATTATACTTTTACTTTTGCTATTGTCCTTACTATTAGTAGTATGTAGCTTATCAAAAGTATTACCCTCAAGCCGACTCAAACTTGTAGATGATAGGTCAGAGAGGCAACTCGACCTGACGAGCGACCCGGAAACCGTTTGCAAACCATCGCATCCTACCGCATCACGCTCATGCTCCCTGCGCAAACTTGAGTCTTCCTAACGGCACGCATGTCTGGAAACTGCTCAGCTCACACAGCCACAAGCCCGAACCCTTCGTTGTGACAAGCTTCTCCAACGGATGCGTGCTCTCATCCAGCATGACCTTAAAGGCCCACAGCTACCCTCAAATTCAGGATGCGTGCCTTCCTTTACACCATGACTCCATGTCCGACTATCTCAGCCATAGCTTCAGATGGCACTCAAATGGCATGACCCCAAGGGTACCTACGAACATGCAGGCTGATGCCAGCCTGGGTGATGCCCTTTCCGAAGATAGCATCGCGCAAGCCAATGTCTTCCTCCGATCGGGCCAGCTCAACCATGTCCACATCCCAGACTGGAGCTCCACTGTTTACACCCAAAACATCATAAATGCCAAAACTCAAATGTTCAGTCACTATGTTGCGGCCCGAAAATCATCTGGCATGTCGCATTCCATCAGGAAGTGGACTCCCTCCAGGACTTCCTGGAGCCTCTCAAACACACGCACACACACACACACAGAGACACCATGCAGCGATCTAGCAGCGTGACGCATCAAGGGTCCATACATTTGTATCGCAACAGGCCACTTATTTGCCATAGACATTGCTCAAGTGGATGAGCTCAGGAAGCCTTTTCAAACAACAGTTCACATGACAAGCCGTGCATTTGCAGACAAGCAGCTCGGCTCTGCGCATGGAATTCAACCTCAGACTGCCCTCTCTACATGCGGCAAGTCGAAACTTGAGCATCAGACCTAGAAAGCGTGTCATCAGAATCATTCACAACTCCATCCCTGCTCCCCCAGCTGCAGCCCAACACTTCAGATGTGTCTTGTCAAGTGAGCTTCGCCTGCACAGCCTATTGGCGTTGCCCTCACTGCAATACAACCATGCTCAGCGGCATCTCAATGAGCTGGTCATACCGCGCAAGCCGGCTCCTGACTGCGCAGCCAGACCCGATACCCTTCATTGAGGAAATACTGAAGCGTGATGAACGCCAGAAAGGGCCACCATGATTGGGGGTAAGTATTGGGCTACCTTGTCGTCGTTCTTGACAAGTGGGCAATGAGTAGCTCATCTGACTACGCACTGTCAGAGGCACATGCAAGTCCTCACTCCCTGGAACAGCCGAAGGAACGCCCCACGCGAGCCTAAGCATTCTCGGGATGAGGCACCAGCATCGCCACCATACGCTGAACAAGGGACCCTCGCTTTGAGGAACATCCATGGCTGCACTGCTTCGCGGCTCCAGGCCGGTAAAAAGCTAGCAAAAGCAGCAGATGAGTGGACAGAACCTGGACAATCTGGACTTTGTGTCCTTGAACTCGGGCAGCCGCAGGCTACATTTCTCTGGTTCAACATCCAAGCCCCACATCTAGACAAGCAATAACTTGCAGACCCTCATCCAACCTGCTTCCTGGGCGCATCGGCCGTTGCCCTGGCCCTTCGGAGGTAGCTGGGACAGCCGTATCGCACCCAGAGCGGGCCTTGCAAAACCAGCAAATCAGGCACGACAAAACCAGCCAAATCACACACGGCGATACGGGAATGGCTCCAAATCAATCCGATTTTCACAGAAAGCGCTGCAAATTAAAAGACGTTAAGAGATGCAGAAAATCCCAAACACGGGTAAACTTGGGGGCCAAGGGGCATGTAGGCGCTCTGCGCGCAGGCTTTGAGGTCCTGCACAGCTGCAGGTCTCACTTAGCCTTCAAGGATGTCTGCTACACAGTGCAGCACGGCAGCAATTGAATCCATACTGACAAGACAAGTAGGGTCTGCCTGCGTACCGAGAAACTGTCCCCATCATGAGGTCCCCATGAAGCACGTGTGTGCTGAGAACCGCTTAAACCTCAAACGCCATACTCCCCTTGCACATATGCTTGCATACTCACAAACAAACAAACATACATACCTACCTACCTACCTACATACCTACTTAGCTAACTACCTACATGCCTACATACATGCCTAAATACATACCTACAGGGTTTGGGGTTATACATATATGCATCTATTTTATATGCATCTATTTTCACATGTTCAAAAAGTCAGCTTATATGCCACCTACACTTTGGCTCCGGTCCTACTGTAGATGGAGGAAATCTCGCACCAGTGTAATTACCTAATACCCCAGGAATTACAGTACATGGGGGGCATCCTAAGTAGCACCAGATTTCCTACACCCATCCAAGCCCTAAACCCTATAACCCCTAAACCAATACAACTAAACCTTTTTGCAACAGGCTCTAGACCTAAACCCTAACCCTCAACCCGAAACCCTGAACCCCAAAACCCTAAACCCCAAACCCTGAAACCTTAATCCTAAA
>CAJNIZ010046939.1:27597-38144 GCA_905231905.1 Symbiodinium pilosum | reverse complement strand
CCATCTTCTAAGCTGCTTGCCCGGGCCATCTCCACATCAGACGCCGCCATGGCATCAGAACACTATCAGGGCACCAGCCCCGCTACCAATCCTAAAGCTGACTATGCCCCGCCTGGGGCAGCACTCGGTTCTTTCGCTTGATCTGAAAGGTCCGCTTCGGTGAAGAGAAAGCCTGGCGCAGGAGGTTTCACAGGGGTTAGGGTTCAGCTTCCCTTGTGCTTTTCAAGATTCATTTGAAACCCTCAGCCCCTGCTTCCAAGGTTGGAGGCCAAGACACTGAAGTCCGACTCTGGCACGCCTATTTGCAGTCTTTTCATCTTATACCCCGCAGCTTTGCGCATGAACGAACAAGGCACCGGCTATGATTTGAGCAAGGGGTTCAGTGCCAGCTCGCTCCTCCGGGGCATCCCTGGTCACCCGCAGAAGCCATCTTTGGGGAAGGCGGGATGCCTCTCCACGTAATGGTCCTGGGTTCCCATACCAACCCTGTCCAAGTCCTCCCTCTCTACTACGCATCCTAGATTCCTCCTGAAATCCTAAACACGTAAAAGGGAAGCCTTGTTGTGGGTGAGGGGGTAGTCTAGGGCCGGCCTAGAGGGAGTATTTAGGAGAGCCCGCTGTCCCTATTGTCCAGCCTCTTTCTAACCGTTCCTAAGCCCTAAACCCAACTGTAAACCCCAAACCCTCAAGCCTAAGCCCTAAACCCTATGGGGCAAGGTGGTCTAAACCCTAAATAGTAGTCTCCATTTTCTTTTCCTTTATCACTAAGTCCCCTTAACCCTACCAGACCAGGGTGGCCCTAAACCCTAGGGTTTTGGGGTTTAGGCCTAAACCCTCACGCCCGTAGAAGCTTACAATTTTCCTTAATCTGGAAGCCTTTCAAAACCAAAATGGCCCACCACCCCAAACCTAATTGATGCTGATCAACTCTAAAGCCAGAAGCCCTAAGCCCTGAACCCTAAGACCCTAAACCCCTAAACCCTAAACCCGTAACCCTAGACCCTAAACTCTAAATTCGCCAAGAACTGGGCAGTGCAGGACGTGTATCACGTTGATGACCGGCGATGGTGGAAGGAAGACTTCCAGCAGCCAAGCTAAGATTCCAGGACAGTTCTTGGGGTTTGGGGTTTGGGGTATAGGTTGGCTCAGATTTCAGGGCAGTTCTTGGGGCTTGGGGGTTTAGGGGGTAAGGGGGTTTAGGGTTTAAGGGGTTAGGGGGCTTAGGGGTTTTAGGGAGTTTACGGGTTTGGGGTTTAGGTCTCAGGTTTTAGGGTTTTAGGGTTTAGGGTTTTAATGTTTTAGGGTTTCAGGGATTAAGAGTCTTAGGGTTCGGGTTTTGAGGTTTAGAGGGTTTAGGGAGTTTAGGGGGTTTAGGGGTTTAGGGGTTAGGGTTTTGTTGCTTAGGTTTCTGGGTTTAGGGTTTTAATGTTTTAGGGTTTTCGGGATGTAAGGTTTAGGGTTCAGGGTTTAGGGTTTTAGGGCTTACCAGTTTTAGGGTTCGGGGTTTAGAGTTCAGGGTTTAGGATTTTAGAGCTTACGGTCTTAAGGTTGGGGGTTCACGTAGGGTTTTAGGGTTCAGGGCTTCGGAGGATTTGTTTGTAATGGAAAAGAAATGGAAATTCTGTATTAGGGTTCAGGGTTTAGGGTCAGGGGGAGTCAGTAATACCGGCCCTAAACCCTAAACCCTTAAACCTAAACCCTAAGAGAGTTTAGGGTCAGGGGGACCTTGTAGCTTAACCATGGGGATATCAGCTATAGTCTAAACTCCTTAAGGGGGATTATATAGAGGACTACTATAGGGGTTCTTAAGAGGGATACTAGGAGTTTAGACTATGGCTCATATGGGCCCTAAACCCTAAACCCTAAACCCTACACCCTAAACCCTAAACCCTGTTCTAGGGTTTAGAGGCGCCAAGGGGTAGGGTTTAGGATGTAGGGATCCCTAGGTTTTACACCCGCGGCCTCTATAAGCCCTAAACCCACGACCGGGGGGATGATCCCAACATGTTTTAATATTGTAGGGCGTGGGGGTCTATACTCCCCCCTTAAGTAGATAGACTATAGCTTTGGGTATATTATAGTAAGATCCCCATATACCCCATATAGTCCCCCCTTACTTAAGTAGATAGATTATAGCTTTGGGTATATTATAGTAAGATCCCCATATAGCCCATATTCTATCTACTTAAGGGGGACTATAACCATAAGACATCAGCTCGTCCGCTTTGAGCAGCCCGAGGTTTCACGAAGCCAACTTTTGGGCTAAGCCCAAATGTAGAAGCCTGAACACAATACCATAGTGGGTGTTTAGGGTTTAGGGTTTTAGGGTTTAGGGTTTAGGGTTAGTAGCGGACACCCAAGTGGATAAGACGGAGGGCAATACATAGGGATTATGTAGTGCAGAAGCCTGAATAATTGCGAATACTGCTCCGAGATTACGTTTATAAGTATCGTTCATGGCGCCTTACATAGGCCTCTGACAATATTGGTAGTTCTATAGGCGCCTACGTAATATCACCCGTTAGACAGGACTACAGTTTTTGTAGGGCTCTACGTGGGGCTGCATATTAGTTCAGGGTTAGTTGAACATCCTGCGGCTGCCTTCTTGCACCAAGTCCTTGAGAACCCTAAGCTCGAAGCTCTGAACCTTAAACCCTGAACCCTGAGCCCTAAATCCTGAACCGTCATGAATGTGTGCTTCTTCATTCCTGGAACTTACAGCGCCACGTTTTTAGGCCTAGTGCAAGACCGCTGGTCAATAGTGATGTTTGCCAGGGTTTAGGGCTGTAGGCTGTGGGATTTGGTGTTCAGGGGCCTTGTTTTAAGGATTCAAGGTGTTGCGCGTGGGGCGTGGGGGTGGGGGGTTTAGGGCTAAGGGTTGGGGACTGCGGGCGCGGGGGCTGCACAAGCTGTACCTTGAAGACCGAAAAGTCCTGGCAATCACCCCCAACACCCCAGAAGTACAGCTCTAAACCCTACACCCTAGGCACTACAGCTGTAAACCCTAAACCTAGCTCTTAAATGGGGGGTTCCCAGAATTAGGAGTGCCATTTCAGAGTCCCCATAACCAGGATTTTAATATTTTGGAGTCTGTATTGGGGTCCCCTTATTCTGAGAAACTACCAAATGATGAGGCTTTACAAGCAGGGTGTGCCCACAGAGCGCCGGGAGCAAGGCTTTTGCTTGTTTTTTTCGCCAGCTTCTGCTAAACCCTAAACCCTAAACCCTAAACCCATTATAGTAGTTTCCATTTTCTTTTCCATTATCCCTATATAACCCCAATATTACCCCAATGGTTGCTTTTTGCCTGCTATCTGAGGTCCCAACCATGGGAGGGGTTGTACAATGGAGAATCAAATAGAAAAAAAATGGAAAATGAAATGGAAACTGGGATTATAGGGTAGTTTATAGGGATATTGAAGCTACTATTTAGGGTTTAGGGATAATGGAAAAGAAAATGGAAAATGAAATGGAAACTGTGATTATTTAGGGGATTATGGGGGTTAAATATTGGGGTTATATTGGGGGTTGGGACCATGGATTCCAAAATCCTAGCAGGGTCAAGGGATGATGGAAAAATGGAAGCTACTATTTAGGGTTTAGGGTTTAGGAATAATGGGAAAAATGGAAGCTACTATTTAGGGTTTATTGTTTCGATTCTTAAGTAGATAGAATATGGCCTATTAAAAACAGATCCCCATATACCACATATTCTATCTACTTAGGGGTACTGTAAACCCGAAATCCTAAGGTGTAACTTTAAGCCCTATGTCCAAAACCCATGATCCCTATCTGTTCCCTGAGTCCTTAATCTAGGCCGTTTTAGGTATGTAGGGTTTGATGGTGGGGGCCAGACTAATGCGTCGTAGTTCCAACCTGAGAAGGTTGGGGTTTAGGGTTTCAGGGGTTTAGGTGTGTAGGTTTTTTGGGTTTAGGGGTTTAAAGTTTATGAGTTTATTTATGGATCTAGGGTTTTTAGAGTTTGTTGAGGGGTGCAGGGTGTAGGTATAAACCCTAAACCCTAAACCCTAAACTCTAAACCGTAAACCCTAAACCCTGAGTTAAGAGCCTAGTCTGGAGCTCACGCTTCTTAGGAGTTCAGTTTGGCGTTGGGGGTTTGAGAGTTTGGGGCTTGAGGGGATTCATTCGGCTGTTGTCGTTTAGGTTTACATAGTATAGGTCACTTGCAAGTTCATGGGGGAAGATGAGTAGGGCTGTAGGTGGGGAATTCTACCCTGAATGTAGGGAACCCCATAAACCCTAAAGCCCTAAACCCTTCAGGAGTTGCAGGGGTAAGGGTGCCGCATTGCAATTGTGCTCCGGGTGCAGGGCCAAGGAGCACTTTACTTGGACCTAAGCGCCCAGAATTGTTTGGGATCAGGGTTTCGGGTTTAGGGTTGTCAAGCGGGGTACTAGGAGTTTAGACTATAGCTCACATACCTCGTGTATAACTCTTTAAGCCCTAAACCCATTTCACTTTGCATTTTTTCGTCCACCTGATTTTCCATTACAGGGCTTGGGGTTACCCACCCCCCTTCCAAGAAATTCAATGATGTTCCGATTATAAGCCCTACATAATTCTTAATTGGGTGGCCCTGAACCCTGAAACCCTAAACCCCAAACCCTACACCCTTAACCCTAAATCCTAAACCCTAAACGCTAAATCCTAAGTCCTCAGCCTTTAACCCTAAAACTCTAAACCCAAAACCCTAAATCCTAAACCCTACACCCGAAACCTTAAAGTTGTTCCAGCTGACGGCTTGGGACTTCTGACCGCCCAAGACATTTTGTGGACTAGACGAGTTAGGGTTTGAGGGTTGGGGTTTAGGGTTTAGTGTTTAGGGTTTAGGGCGGGAGTTTTGAGCAATTTTTGACGGAGTTTACGTTTTGACTTTTGTCCTATACAATATGTGTTTTTCTGGGCTTGGTGGTTTAGGGTTTATGCTTATGTACGCTGATGTTTTGTAGGGGTTCTATGACCACTGCAAAAATCGCTGTCCTTGTCATCTCCCTAAGATCCTCCTGATTGCAAACTCTCATCTTGCAGGGACGTGTCAGTAACACTGTCATTGTAGTTTCTACCTATAGTCCCCCTTAAGTAGATAGAATGTAGCTTGGGGTATATTATAATAAGATCCCCATATACCCCACATTCTATTTACATAAGGGGGACTATAGCCGTTGGGTCAGGATTTGGGCTGCATATACAAACCTTATAGAACCCCGTATAGCCCTATGAAATCCGTTTGATCTGGGCAATTTAAAGCGACCTCACCCGACCTCACCCTAAATGGTGGTTTATACAGGGAATAGTACCAAAAGAGACTTACACAGGGTATTGAAATTCTTCTGAATTATCCTGTTTGATGCCAGCTCCAATGAGGGCTCTGCATCCAAACCCCCAAGCCATGCCTGCTAAGGACTTTCGAGGTTCAGGCTTTAGGTCATAGGTTTTAGGTTGTAGGTTTTAGGTTGTAGGTTTTAGGTTGTAGGTTTTAGCATGCTAGGATTTAGGGTTTGGGGTTTTGGGGCTCGGGCTTAGCATGGTCGGTTGAAAGTCTAGGGTTTCTCCCTTGCGGGGGAGAAGTTTTTGACATATTGGCTTAAGGGCTTTTGGGTGCAAGGGGGCTTACAGATTTTGGGTTGTATATAATGAACTATACTATAATATATTATACCATACTATACCATAGTATACTATGATATACTATACTATATACTATATATTATACTATGCTATACTAGAATATGCTATGATATGTAGGGTACCGCCCCAAAGGTGATGTTGGGAAATTCGTAGCCATCCACCTTGAAGTCTTGAAGCATGACTTACTTAGCCAATAGAAGAACTTTAGCCTTCTTTTGGCTTCCTTTTTGGGTCTCTATAATAAAGTTTGAACTTTTTTAGCCCTGGGAACAGAGATGAGGCGTGTGATGTGAGGCAACAGCATGGACACTTGCAGGCTCAACCTTCAGAGGGAGGGTTCCGTTCGAATAAGTTCAGTGCCCTATTTTAGGGTTTAGGGTTTAGGGCTTAGGGTTTAGGGTTTAGGGTGGGGGAGCCAGGGGGTGGCAAATACCGTTCAACATCTACGCTCTTCTTGTGAACCCTTCCCCACCCAAGCATATGTCAACCCAAAAGAAAGCCTGTATGACCCTAAACCCCTAAACCCTAAACCCTAAACCCTAAACCGCTGAAGCCCTAAACCCAAGCCCAAAAAGGACTGCAGACAAAGACATACTTTGCGGGAGCCTTTAGTCACCACTTTACCCCAACCCCTACGCTCTTTAGGGTTTAGGGTTTAGGGTTTAGGGTTTAGGGTTTAGGGCTCTCAACATCCCCAATCTCGTTGACATCTGGTCATTTCCCAGCAGTTAGAGTCTTTTTGGGTTTAGGGTCTAGGGTGTACCTCCAAATACTATCATTCCTGATATGGGGACTGCCAAGCGATGGACACGAATGTGGAAACCCCAAAATTAACCACGAACCTTAAACCTAAACTCTAACTCCGGAACCCTACGTAAGCCCTAAACCCCAAATCCCAGACAGTATATATCCTCTACTCCTCTGCATATCCCTTCTCAACCCAAAAAGCCTACACCCTAAACCGTAAACCCAAAACCCAAAGCCCCAAACCCCAATCCCCAAACCCTCAACGGTCATCTCGTGCTCCGCACCCATGGAGCTGCCGCGGATCTCAGCCGCGTCTGCGAAGCGGAGCGTGCCTGGGCAGGAGCTGGAGATTCAGAGTTTAGGGTTTAGGGTTTAGGAGTTAGGATTTGGAGTTTAGGGTTTGGGACTTAGGATTTAAGGGTTTAGGGTTTAGGAGTTAGGATTGGAATTGAGGGTTTAGGACTTAGGATGTGAGAGATTAGGGTTTAGGACTTAGGATTTAAGAGTTTAGGGTTTGGGACTTAGGATTTAGGGTTTAGGAATTGGGATTTAGGGTTTACATAGGGTTTAGGACTCAGGATTTTTGGTCTAGGGTTTAAGGTCTAGGACTTTGGACTTAGGGTATAGGGTTTAGGACTTAGGATTTTGATTTTTTAGCGTTTTAGGCTTTAGGGTAGAGGTGTAGGATTTAGGATTTAGGGTTCGGGCTTAGGATCGAAGGTTTAGGGTTTTAAGGTTTGAGCAGTTTTTCAAAAGGCAGGGGGCCGGAGATATACACAGATCATGAGGGTTTTCGGGGTCCTCGCTATGGGATTCTATGTGGAGTAGCTTGAGAAGCTCCCATTTTGGGTTAGGGTGTAAGGGGTTCGTATTCAGGGTTTTAAGAACAAGAATTTCTGGGTTCAGGGTTTTAGGTTCAGGTTTTTGGGTTTTACACATGACGCCGTAAAAACCTCTCCCCCCAAAAGATCCCAACAGTGCAGGAACAAACGAAATTGGCAGCTGATGGCTCCTTATGATACCCCATGACCCTAAACCCTAAACCCTGAAACCTAAAACCCTAAACCCTCAAGCTCTTAACCCCATGATTCCTATAGCACAGTTGAGGCTAGGGGAAGCCTGGAAACCAGACCCAAACATTGGATCAATGTTAGGGATCCTTTATGCTTTCTGGGGTATGGGATTCCTTATTTCTATGTAGAAAGGATGCTTTTTTCTAGGGAAATGTGGGCTCAGAACATGGGCCCAACTAAGTCAGTTCTCATTTCATAAAGGTTTAGGGTTGAGGGAGGAGCTCCCCACCCTACTGTTGATTTGAGCTATAGTCTACACTCCTTCAAGGGGGCTTATATAGTATATTATGTAGGGGAGTATATAGGGGACTATTGTAGGGGTTATTAACTGGGATACTAGGACTTTAGACGGTCGCTCATATCAAAAACCTTGCCTTACCTGAAGAGTACTAGAATGTGCCATGCTTCTCAAGGCGAAAGGATTTATTGTCCTGCAGGATTTTCAGCATCCACCCTAAACCCTAAACCCTAAACCCTAAACTCCAAACCCTAAACCCTAAACCCTAAACCCTTCCCCTTAAAGCGACATCTCTCCACCCTATGGCTTCCGAGGACTTACTGCCCTCTGGAGCTTCTGCTTCCAGAGGCCCCTCGGCATTAACTCGCTGAGCAGTCATGGCCCAGACCTCCAAAGGGATCTAAAAATCAGAGCCCGGGATCTATATGAGCCATAATCTAAACTCCTAGTATCCCCCTTAATAATCCCTATAGTAGTTCCCTACATAATCCCTTATATAACCCCCTTTAAGGAGTTTAGACTATAGTACATATAGGGATTACATAAGGGTTATTATGGCTTTATATAGGGGATCTAATTTTTGGATCCTCCCAGGGGTCTGGGCATGGGCTCCAATAGCTGTAGCTCCTACGGGGACTACAAAGGATACTAAAAATCGTGCATTTAGGGTTTAGGGTTTAGGGTTTGGGGTGAATATTCGGTAATTAGCATGGTTTACTGAGGTCATGCAGGATTTTTAGTATCAACAGTGTGTCAGCGACAGACGAATCTCAGGATAGCGAGTTTTTGTAGTGTGGTTTAGGGTTCCGTTCAGGGTTTAGGGTTTAGCGTTCAGGGTTTAGGGTCTAGAGTTTAGGGCTTAGAGTTTAGAGTTTAGGGTTTAGGGTTTAGAGCTTGAAGGTTTTTACGGCGCGGGGTTTAAGGCTGGGATTGCCACCAGGGATGTGGCTTTCCATCTTACAGCTTCAGTTTGAATCCAGGGTGTATGGTGGGTTCCCAAAATTAGGCGTACCCTGTAAAGGAGTTTATAAGGGATACATAGGGTTTAGGGTTTCCCAGAATTAGGGGTACCTTTTTAGGGGCCCTGTAATACGGACTGGAGTATTTTGGGGTTTATATGTGGGTCCCTTAATTTGGTAGTACCTTTTGGTGTAGGTTTGGCGTTGAGGGTGCGCTCTTTTCGGGAACTTCTGCCACTAAACAAGCAAAGCTCCTACGCATCAATGTGGCAAAGGCACAAGATCATGAGGGTTGTTCTCAAACTTATGGGCCCCTCTTGGTCATAGATTGTATTGCGGCACCTAGTATTTAAGGGAACCAGAATGGGACCCTAAATTTAGGAACCACCCATATGGTATACTATGCTATATAGAGGTTACAAAGGGTTATATAGGGGTATATAGAGTTCCTGCATTTGCGTGCGCACTTGCTGACCTTCTTCCTGCATGACCTGCGATTGCTTTTGCTCGCGCAAACTGGTCCTGATGGACCAGCTAAACGGCGCTTAGGGTTTAGGGCGTAGGGTTTAGGGTTAAGGGTGTGGGGTTGAGGGTTGAGGGTTTAGGGCAGAAACTCCCTAAGAACGTTGATGGCTAATAACTGTGTTCCATGGTGGCTCTATGCGAAGCCTATGGAACTATGGCATCTCCCGCATGACGTGGAAAACGCATCGTGTGCCATCAGCAGTATCGCTACACCCTGCCGAAGCCTACAGGAGATTCCGTCGCTGAACCCAAGGTTAGGGACTACAATAGTACTCCCCCCCCTCCCCCAAAGGTACCCCCCACAGGGTTGAAGGAGCTAATAAGGACGATATAAGGCTTAAGAAGGCCTAATAGGATTTAAATCTGGGGGGGGTACCTTAGGGGGGGGGGTGCTATTGTACTCCCTTACAAGGTCCAAAAGCATTAATCCCCAAACCTAAAACTCTCAATCAAATCAAACACTCTGAAACCCTACGCCCAAACCCAAACCAAATCCCAAACACTGTAAACCAAATCCTGGAGCCTTTAAACACTAAAGCCAACCTGTAAATCCCTACGCCCAAAACCCAACTCCTGAACACCTTAGGCGAGACCTTCTCAGCGCCATGGCAGTTGGCGGTTAAGGCTAGAGTCTGGGTTCAAGGGCTTATGTCTAGTGTCTAGAGTTCGCATCGCAGGTTTTACAGCTGAACGTTTCAGATTTTTGGTTGAGGGTTTAGTGGTCAGGATTCGTAATTCAGGGTTTAGGCGAAGCCTAAACCCTGAAGCCCTAAACCCCTAACCTCTGAGACCCTAAAGCCGTAAATCCTCAAAGGCCAGAGCCTAGAGGCCCGAACCATGAACCTTCTGGGAACTTGTTCACTTATGGTAGTTTGTGTGCAATTGTGGCATCATTTGTGCTGTTCCCACCCCGGGAATGGCCGGCGTGAAGCCTTTTTGATCCATAATTCTTTTGGGAACGTAAATGTCTGATCCCATGAAACCATCTTTCATTTTGAAGTCCAAAATGTCTGACCCCAGGAAACTATCTTTTACCTTGGCATTCTAATGAGTCCAAAACTTTGAACCCTAAACACTAACCGTCTAACCCAGGCATTTCTTCGGGCCTGCCCCACATCAGTTGAAACCCATGCCAGGCGGCAAGCGCTTTGCCAACCCGTCGGTACTTGGACCGCAGAAATCAAGATACAAGAGAGTTTGGGGTTGAGGGGTTGGGGTTTAGGGTTGAGGAGCCGGAGCCTAAAAAAATCAATGTTATGGTTCCTTTAGAAGGGTTATAGGGTTTAGGGTAGTTTTTACGGCCTAGAGGAATGATGGAGAATCAAACGGAACAGAAAATGGAACATAGAATGGAAACT
>CAJNIZ010046939.1:3306-23141 GCA_905231905.1 Symbiodinium pilosum | reverse complement strand
CTGAACCCTACACCCAAAGCTCTAGGTCCCAACCCTAAACCCTAAACCCTAAACCCTAAGCCCTAAACCCCAAGTCCCAGGCCCTGACGCAGTGCTGTGGATTTTTAGCTTCATACCGTGGTGTATGTTTATGGGTAGGTGAATTGAGAAGGGCAGTGTTCCACCTAAAACACCAAAAGTCTGCAAAATAATAGCCCTAAACCCATGATAAAAGCCATAAAGGCCATTAATTTTCTGACCTTTGGGGTTTAGGTAAAAGTTCAGTGGAGCTCCTGACCCTCTTGGGCTCGTCGGGTAAGCTCATGCTACATCCTTGCGGCTCCTTTGATGAGCGCGATCTTCCTTTGGAGCCTTCGCCATGCCGAAAACCTTGTCTCTGACAGACTTATCATTGATGCCAGGCCTGCCAACTTGCTGCAGCCTTCCGATACCCGGTGGATGACCAGTTTCACATGTCTCTTGCACGTCGAGCTCGACCCGCAAGAAGGCCTCTTGCTGTCGGCCTCTGATAAAGGATTTCTACCACAACGTCCAGGTATCAGCCGAGCGCTCAAGTTTGTACCGCTTTGCGGGCAAGTTCCTGCCGAGCAAGGTCCAGCATCTTTCTTGTTTCGACCCATGCGGGTCGTTGTCAAAATTATTGTCCCTGTTTGGATACCCTAAATATTAGGTGCCGTATTATAATAGAGACCAAAAAAGGGACCATAATTTTGACAGCCACCCATGCCTGTTCAGGAGTGAGCAGGTCCAAGCTTCTCTCAAGACGCTTGCGATGGGAGATTTGAACGCTGCTATATTGGGATAATGGAAAAGAAAATGGAAACTACTCTAGTATATTGGGGTTATATTGGGATAACGGACAAGTTGGGCAGGCCGCTCATTTTTGGCTTGTCCTTCATTCGGGCCCAGTTCCTTTGTGAACTTCCTTTGTCGCAGACAGAAGTGCGTTGATGCACCCCCATAACATCCTTGTTTGGGGCTGGAGGGTTTGGGCGTAGTCTTGGATCCTACCCTGAACGCTAAGCCCTAATCCCTAAACCCTAAGCCCCATACCCTAAGCTAAACCCTTAACCCCATACCCTAAACCCTTAACCATCCTATGATGATGGTAAGCCGACCAAACACATCGTTTTTCTCCTCTGGTTCCGAAAATTGAGGATTTTAGTCTGGGGTGAGTAGAGCTTTTGGTTTAAGGTTTAGGGTTTAAGGTTTAGGGTTTAAGGTTCGAGGTTTAGGGGTTAAGGTTTAGGGTTTAAGGTTTAGGGTTTGAGGTTTGTGGTTTCAGGGTTGAAGGTTTGAGGTTTAAGTTTTAGGGTTTAAGGTTTGGGGTTCAAGGGTTACGGTTTAGGGTTTAAGGTTTTGGGTTAGGGTGTTGACCCGTTTCGGCGTAAGGGCTCTTTTTGCATTGCGTTTGGCCTGTTGCTTCCTTGTCACAACCCCTAGCGAGGCAGTAAACGCAGACGCCTAGCCAACTCGGTTGTCTCAACACATGGATCCACGTTTGCAACATTAAAGCCGGTCGGTTTTCTTTCTTAGCCCTGCCTGTACCCCCCAAGTACCTACAGCTTTATGGGTTGTACCTTCTGGTTGGGGGTGTCCTGCCACCAAGCTGTACGTATAGGGATTACCGGTGTAGCCTAAACCCCAGTCGCTAGCTCGCTAATATGACTTCCTCAACGTCCGCTCGAGACAGCAATTCTGGGATAGGCTGTGTAGCTTCAACGTCCTACACATGGTGACCCTTGAACCTTTGAAGCTAAAAAGTATCCACGTAGAAGACAGTGCAGTTTCCAAATCTATTCCGGCTCAATCCTTACAATGTAACTAGACAGTAAGGGCTCGTTTTATGACAGGCTCCAATGCTTATTTCTATGGGCTATAGTCTAAACTCCTTAAAGGGGGTTATATAGGGCATTGTATAGGAGACCATTATAGGAGATATTAAGGGGGATACTAGGAGTGTAGATTATAGCTCATACGTCTTTAGGCCTCTACCTCGCGCTCTCTACAAACCACAGATAAACACGACTTCCAGTTCATTGCCAATCATCTTCTCCATTGCGTTTCGAATATTTGAAGTGATTAGACCCTAAACCCTAAACCCAAATAACCCCTACATCCTCTACAAGCGGTTTGACCCTAAACCCATATGACCCGTACATCTTCTACAAGCCCCCTAAGCGGATGCCGCACATTACCCAAAAGAAGGCCGGCGCCTTGATGTTTAGTAAGTTGCTTTTGGTAGCCACAACCCCCAAGGCCCTGCCCTTAACCCTTACCCTAAGGGTTCAACGACCCAAATAATAGGGTTTCAGGGCCCAAATACTGATTTTAATGGTTGTTGGGCCCTAAAACCCTATTATTTGGGTCCTTGGACCCTGAGGGTTATAATCCTAAACCCCAACAACCTAAATCATAAACCCCTAAATCCTAGCCGCTGGACGAACTCCAGTGGCCTCACTTGACCTCATCCCAAATTGTTCGGTCATAAGGCGACTGGTCCCAGAAAGGCTTTCTTTCAGGCTTTGAATTTATTTGGGAACTTTGGATTAGAGATGGAACCCTGGACCATAAACTCTAATCCTGGAACCCCAAAACAGCCCCCTAAAAACTTTACATACTACAAGAACCCTGCAAGTCAGCCAGTACCGTCCGCAGGGTGCTCCAGCGGGCGCACCGCTCGGACCTCGTCCCAGGGGTCTCTAATTGCATGTTCGAGGGTTTGGGGTGTAGGGGTTTAGGGTCTAGGGGTTTAGGCTTTAGGGGTTTAGGCTTCAGGGTTTAGGATTTAGGGTTTGGGTTTTGCATAATTATAGCCCAATTCTGGCTGAAGGTATAACCCCGGTATAAGCCCCTGAAGTCTCCGAATGTGGTTCTGTAAGTTGCAGGCCCCATAGATGCCTTGAACTTCCAAGCAGGGTGTACATGTGGGGGTTGGGGGTTAGGGGCCCTCAGCCCTAAACCCTTGACCCCCTCAACCCGCAAGCCCTCAACCCTAAACCTTTTCAAATTTCAGGGGTGAGTGGGTTAGGGTTTAGGGTTCAAGGTAGCAGTCGGCCCTGGTCTTGTTTGCCATGCTGCTTAATCTGGGTTGCTATGAGTTCAGGGTTTAGGGTTAAAGGTTTAGGTTTTAGGGTTTAGGGCTATATAATCCCCTTATAATGGAGGATCAAATGGAAAAGAACATGGAAAATGACATAGAACTAGGGATTTAAGGAACAAACGCTAAGTTACTATTACGGGGAAACACTACGCAATAGTTGTAATTGCAGAATTTCTTCAACCGCAATGAGGCTCTCAGATGTGAGGGCCTGAGGGTCGTGGCGGTGCCCAAGGTTCAGGGTGGGCGTTAAGGGCTTCACACCTTGATTAGGGTGTAGGGGATTTGTGTGGGGGCAACCTCTTCATACAGCCCTTGGTACTTTGAGTAGACATAGGTTGACGGACAAGATTCTGCATGACCCTGAAATGTTGCATGACCCTATACACCTAAGTCCTAGGGATCATAGTGCTTTGTTTAAGGTCATGCAAAGTTTCCTCCATCGACAGCATGGTGGCCCAGTTTTGAAGCTGCCTTACCGTTGTGGCAGCAAAAGAACAGCTTGCACTCTTCCAATGGCCTCCCTAGAGCTCCCATTTATCATTGCTTTCAACCCCAAATGGGGGACTGTCAAAATTATGGTCCCTTTTTGGGTCCCTATTATAATACGGGGCCTAATACGGGGCCTAATTTAGGGGACCCAAAAAGGGACCATAATTTTGACAATCTCCCAAATAGTTGGCGCAGTATACAGTCAAGTCGACAGTCAGGTATTCTTATTCTGATGTGTAAGCGGTTTAGGAAGATCCTCGTTCAGGTTTCGGACACCGGGGCTGATGATGTTGGGTTGTGGGGCCCAGGGTCGAGCGGATTGTGCGCTTGGAGCGAAAGATGTTCCGTCTGATTCTTGTTGGTTGCCTAACCCTAAGGGTCCAAGGACCCAAACAATGGGGTTTTAGGGATCAAATACCATTCACATTATAGTATTTGGGCCCTAAAACCCATTATTTGGGTCCTCGGACCCTTAGGGTAACGGTGGGTGGAGGAAGGCCTGCGCACTTAAGAACCCCACCATGGTGGGTCCAAGGACTCAAATAAAAGGGTTTCAGGGCCCAAATACTATACCCTGAATGGTACTTGGAACCTAAAGCCTCAATATTTGGGTCCTTGGACCCTCTGGGATAGGGAGCCATTCCTCCATTCCCTGCTTATCACGAGCGAGTAAGCGGTTGCTTGCGGGGGCATGGCTGACAGGCGTAGAACCTGAACCCCTCAAGCCTTCACCCCCTAAACCTCAATCCAAACATTCCGTGAAAATGGCTATAGGGGCTTAAATAATTGCATAAGCTACTTTCCTAGAATCTTTCTATACTGATGGCATAGGCTACCTCAAATAGACGTCAACATGATTTTGGTACTTGCATAGGCCACTGCATTACAGTATCCCTACAAGCCACAATGAACGACCAAGTTTCAAATTATTTTCCAGATTCTTTTCCCTTGCATATGATTCATGTTATTGGTTTAGGGTTTAGGATCTAGGGTTTAGGGTATTTATCTACATACATATGAGCTATAGTTCAAACTCCTTAAAGGGGATTATATAGGGGACTATTCTAGGGCTTATTACGGGGAATACTAGGAGTTTAGACTATAGCTCATACCCAAAGGGTCCTAAGTACCCATATGGGGTATACTTACCCAAACCACAAGGCAAATTACTACTACAGAAACCATACCTAGTACCATATAGGTACTTTGGACCCTTTGGGTTTTGATGCACATCATAGGCTGGAGTGGTTCTTCGACACTCGGCCCTCGCAAGCCCCAACGGCAGCTTAGCGGCTCCAAGAAACTCATTTGTGGGTTAGGGTTTGTAGGGTTTAGGGTTTAGGGTTTAGGGTTTAGGGCTTAGGGTTCAGGTCAGGAGTTTTGAGTGGATGTTTGTCGAGTTTCCGTTTTGGCTTCAGGCCTGTCGAATTTGGATTTTGTCTCGGCTTGAGGGTTTAGTTTTTTTGGTTTTAGGTTGAGGAAATGGAGGAATTGAGAAGGAAATGGAAATTACCATAAGCCCTTAGGTCGTTTGACAGAGGTTAGAGTAGGGATATGTAGAACGTAGGGTTGAGGGTTTTGATGTTGAATTACTCGGGGAGTCAAGAGGACTTAGTAAGTTACTTATAGCCTCTGAGCCACAAAGTACAACCAGTGATTCCCATTCATAACTGACATATTGAGCCTCGAAGTATATAGGGGCTACTAGGGGGGTCCCTTCCTGCTTTCCCAGGACTGGACACACCTTGCAGAATCATTGATACCTTAATCCTGAGCAATTAGGGTAGTATTGTATCACTCTAGGATTTAGGGCTCAGGGTCTAGGACTTCGGGTAGCGGTGGGTTCTGTTCATCAGAAGAAGGATGCCACCCGGGCTCACAAATTGTGCTCTTAGGGTATGCGAATGGAGGGCAGCCAGCCCACAGTGTAGGAATTTGGGGGAAGGGGGTTCGGGTTTAGGATTTAGGGGTTTAGGGTTTAGGGTTTGGAATTCAGCACATCTTCCAGGGATTGAGTGTATTTGACAGTCACGGATGGGGTTAAGTATTAGTGTTGCCAAGGAAACCGTTGCTGGACCGTGAAGGGTGCTTCCGGTAGTTTTAGTAAAGTCCCTGATACAGTGCCCAATCGGAATTCGTGTCCAGTACGTAGGAGAAATACTGCTTGTAGTTCATGTGGTTCCACCTGTGTATCTTTTTGGTGGGGCTGTATAGATACCTGGGCCCTCAGGGTTAGGTGTTGCAAGGACTTCAAACGAGTAGTTACAGGAAAGCCGCCTTACAAGCATAAACATCATTAGGGTGGGCATGGGAGCAGCAAACGCATGTATACCCAGGCCGAACATCAACGGGGAATACACGGGCCTCAATCTGCCCTATTAAGTAGATAGAATATGGGTTATATAGGGATCTTTTTATGTTATACCCAAAGCCATATTCCATTTAGTTAAGGGGGACTATAATCCCTCAACCCTCAACCTTAAACTTACACCCATCGCCGCATGTCAACTTCATTCCATTACTTCGTTGCAGCTCGGGGAGGGCTGTCTTCCCCCATGAGGAGCGGCTCTGAATTTGGGCGTCTGAACTTAGGGTTTAGGGTTTAGGGCTCAAATCCGGATATAACCTTCTTTAGGAGTTTAGACTATAGCTCATATCGCGCTATAGCCCATTATAGGATGCCTACTCTCTAAACCTATTATACAGTCAAAGCAGGTTGTTGCCTTTCGACATGGAAGCCTCCTAAACCCATCCTAGACCTTCCAATGCAGTTGCATTTGTTTGCTCCTTACGTGTTTGGCGTTTAGGGTTTAGGGCTTCGGGTTTAGGGTTTAGGGTTCAGGTCTTAGGGCCGCTAACTATCATAGGCACTCGCCACAAAGAGGCAAACGCGAGAAAGGGGAACTGCGTTGGAGCATCCACATAGACTCTGCAAAACCCAATACGCGATTGAGGGTTTAGGGTTTAGGGTAACCACTCAAAACCTAAAAGTTCTGGCCATAAATCCTACAGATTTAAAATCCCCACCCTACAAACCCAGTGAGCCCTAAACCCAGAAGACCCAGAAAACCCTAGAAACCTCAACAGCCTAAATCCTCTTTCTCTCCCCTCCACTGGCAATTTTCCACTTAGGCCGGCACAGGCGAGTGCTCGGACGCCGACTTCGCAGAGCGACTGCGACGTCAGGACCTAACTTAGCCTAGAGGGTGTAGGGCTAGCTGTGGGCGTAGGACTTGTGGTTTATGGCCAGGTAATTGTGAAAAAGAGTCTCGATCCCAAAGCTTCGAATTGATTATGCGGCCCAATTCACCAATCCAGCTTCATATTTCGTAGCCGCATCCTAGTTGCGCCCTGTAGATTTCTCTCATATTCCTTCCTATGCCATGAAACTTCGCCACAAGCCCTCAACCTTAAGCCCTAAACCTGCATTCTAAAACTCTAAAACCCGGAACATATCCCTCCAGCCCTAAAACCACACCTATGTGACATGTGAGAGAAGGATGCTGCTGGAGTCGGCTTGCCCTCCGCTGCTGGGCGCGATCTGCTGAGGCGCTGTGCTTTGGGTAAAGGTTTTAGGGTTCAGGGTTTAGGGTTTTAGGGTTTAGGGTATAGGACGTTGTATTGCCTCTTGTCAGAGAGGGGACCCCTGAGGCGCGTAGATAGGGACATCATATGGCTTATAGGGTGTTGGGATTGAGCTCAGTCTAGAGAATACATGGGTTTAGAGGTTTGGGATTACGCCTATTATATAGGGATTGAATAGGTTTGGGGTTTGGGATGGAGCTTATCATGTCGGGATTTCAGAGGGGTTAGAGGGATTTCATAGGGGGTAGGGGTTTGTCTGAGTACGAGGATTTAGTTGGGTTTCGGAATGGGCCGATTACAAGGATTTAGCAGGGCTTGGGGGTCTGGGATTTGAGGATCTAGGTAGGGAAAATTGCATTCTGTAACCTGGTGCTATCCAGCAGTCTGTTGGTGGTTTCCTAAAATTAGGGGTACTTATTTGGGGGTTCCGTTAAGAGGGATTGATCATAGTATACTGGGGGTCTACATCGGGATGCCCTCCTAATTTGGTAAAACTACCGTTCATCCTAGCACTAAAGTTTCGTAATAAGCCCCCAAACCCTAAACCCAAAACCCCCTAGCACTAAAGTTTCGTAATAAGCCCTAAGCTTTAACCCAGGGTTAGAACCCCAGCCACTTAAAGATACATGTACGGTGAGACTAGCCAGAAGCTCTGATCCCAAATCCGTAGACTCCAAAGCCCTAAACCTTGGGTACTGTCCCCCACCCAGTAACAGTCTATATTAGGGGTCCTATCAAGGGCTATATATAACCATATTATACTTAGTATCCAACTGTTACTGAGGCGGCGCAGTACCCAACCTAAACCCTAAACCCAAATGCCTAAAAGCAAAGCCTGAATTAAGACCCAAAACCCTAAACCCTAAACCCAAATGCCTAAAAGCAAAGCCTTAACGGCTGAGCTAAAATCCCTAGATCTGCAAACAATTTCGTTTCTAGAGCGCACTAGTGTTTCCTCTAGCTGCCTGGCCCTAAACCCTAATCCCTGAACCTAATCCCTAAACCCCAAACCTAAGCCTACCCAGAAATCCCTAGGACCCAAATCTTTAGACCGCTATATGCCTAATTAAAGCAAAGCCCTAACTGGGACCTACTGTTGTTACTAAAAATCCTGCATGACCGTAATATACTATAGCATCTTAATTCCCAGGGTATAAGGTACCTAACGTCATGCAGGATTTTTAGTATCCACCGTGGTATGTACGTAGACGAGCCTTAGAGGCGCCTTCTGCGCTGGCTTCCTTCGGAGCGCCTTCCAGCAAAGGTCCAACCTTCTGTTGATTTAGTCCTTTAAGGGTTTAGGGTTAGGGTCATAGGGTTAAGGGTTGAGGGCGCACTGTGAAAAGGGTGCAGGATTAAGGGTTTAGAGTTTGGGGTTTAATGTTTAGGGTCCAGGGTTAAGGCTTTGAGTTTTAGTGTTTAGGCGTTTCGGGTTTAGAGTTTAGGGTTCAGGAATTTGGTGTCACATGGGAGCTTTCCAGCAAGGGATTCCTTGGGTCTGTTACGGGTGGTTATAGGGTTTAGGGTTTAGGGCTTAAGGTTGGGGGTTTAGGGTTGCTAGTGATGTATGGGCTTCAGGTCCTAGGGTTCAGGAGTTCTCAGGGGGGGGAGTTTGTTTCGGTTGTAAGTACTTTGGGTTGCCGTTCAGGAACGTACTTTTAGGTTGCCATAACGCGGGTAGTTTGTACTAAAAAAAGGTCCCTCTACTGGTACAAAGCCGTTCAGACCGAGCAGTGATATATGCCATGCTCCCAAGGCGACGGAAGATGAAGATGATGTTGCATTTGCTACGGCGATGTTCCACCATGGCTGGGGCGAATGTGACGAACGACGGCCAGATCAGCTTGACAGCAAGCCAGTAAAGGGTTTAGGGCTTAGGAAGCCCGAAACCCAAAACGAAGCTGACTGAAATCAGGCCTTGCTTTTTGTGTACTAGTGTGCGGTCTAGTTTCTGTGGCAGTCGGGGTTTAGGTTCTATAGGTCTTGAGGCGTAGCGTTTAGGGTCAGCAGACTTTGTTACGCACGTTTGTCTACCATGGCTGTGCCAAGAATATCTGCAACTGAATTTCATGTCTCTTACCTTGCATGGAAGAAACCTTGCACCTAGAGTATTGTAGTGCAACCCAGACCCATGATTAACGAACCCCCTCCTCTTAATAGGGGTTATAATGTTATAATAGGGATCCTAATATTAAGGCCCTTAAATGGACGGGGTCTACATTATGAGATATAGGAAACTCAGGGTAGTGAAGGGTTCCCTCCATCGACGGTATGACGCAGCCTTAAACCCTAAACCCCTGAACCCGTAACCACTGAGCCCGAAACTCCGGAACCCTAAGCCCTAAACCCGAAAATCGTTAGGATTCCCCATTTAGGCTTTATCGTTCAGGGTTTAGTGTGCAGGGCTTATAGTTTAAGATCTAGGGTGTAGGTTTCAGCGTTCAGGGCTTAAGATTTATGGTTAAGAGATGGTCCACCCCAAAGGACGACTCGATCGAACAAAGTAAAACGCGCCCACTACAGACAATAATGGGTTTCCATTTGACTTTGGGTCAAGGTGGCTGGCACGAGATATCCTAAACTTTAAACACCAGCCCCAAACTTAACCTTAAACCTTAAAACCTTGACCTGACGCCCTGAACCCTTAATGGTAAACCTGAAGCCTTAAACCCTAAACCCAAACCGCAACCCCTAAAGCGAATTCTCAAACCTCCCCATCAGCTGAAGGCGGCGCCTAGAAGAATTCAGGATACACCTTGTCTTCCCGCATATCCATAAGTATAAGAATGGCCTGTTACTTCAACCTATGGGCATAATACTTGCCAGGACGAAGCCTTAAGTTTGTAGATCCCTGTAAACTCTACAGCGCTTTCCGTGCTAAACCCAGAAGCTCTAATGGAAAAGAAAATGGAAGCTACTATCATGGTTTAGATAGGGCTACCATAAGGATCCATATACCAGCAGTTTCCATTCCATTGTCCATTTTATTTTTCATTTGATTTGCCATTACTTGGATCTAAGCCCTATTTGGTAGGTTCCCTAAATAGGCGGACCTCAATATAGCCCCAAAATACTATCATCCTCCTAATTATAGGTACCCCTAAAAAGGTCTTCCTAGTTTTGGGAAACCCCCATTTGGATCCACCCTAAACCCCCTCAACCCCTAAACCCTAAACCCTAAACCATCCTAAACCCTAAACCAGGAGGCGCTGAAGCATCCCTGGTTCGATGATGGCGTTGACCTTCCGCCCCTGCGGGTTTTCAAGCTGCTCGACTTAAGGGGTTTAGGGTCTAGGGGTTTAGGATTTAGGGTTTAGGATTTAGGGTTTAGGGTTGAGGGTTTAGGGTTTAGGCTTAAGGGGTTTAGTGGCTGGGATTTGGGGTTTAGGGGTTTTGGGTTTAGGGTTTAGGATTTAGGGTTTAGGGTTCGGGGTTTAGAATATATGTAGGGTTTAGGGGTTTGGGGTTTAGGGTTCAGGGGTTTATAGGCTAGGGTTGGGGGTTTAGAGGTTTAGGGGTGTAGGGTTTAGGGGGTTAGGGGTTGAGGGGTTCAGAGCTTAAAAGACTCCAGGGTTCAGGGTGTATTCTAAGCTCCTTAAAGGGGTTATATGGGGGGATTCTATACGGGAAGATTATAGGAGTTATGAAGGAGGATACTAGGAGTTTAGACAATGGCCCATAGGGGTTTAATAGGTGGATTTAATAGGGCCTTAATATCCCTACAGTAGTCTCGCCTTGTGGTACCCATTGCTAGGAGGGGGATTGAGCCAAGGTGTATCTAAGGACTCAGGATGTAGTCTTTGAGGTTGTGGTTTGGTGGGTATGTAGGAATTTAGGATTTGGGGCCTCTAGGGTTTACGGTATGGGTTATCTTAGGGTGTAGGGTATTGGTTATATGGTTTGGAGATGTAGGATAGCTGTTATACAGTATGTTGCCAGAGTCCCGATCCCAATACGGGTACCCTAAAGGCTAGAGGCCGTATTGACATGCGGACCCACCAGGGACCTGAATTTTGCAAACCTTCCATATGAGTACACTAAAACCCAAAACACCAAGCCCGAAACCCTAAACCCCAAACCCTAAACCCTAAATTCCCTCCCGGCGTGCTTAGGTCGTTCCCACCCATTATTAGGGTGGTCAGACACTGAAGAAACACGTCAGCCTATAATGGGAAGCCTTCAGGAAGCACAGCCCTGCCTCCAGCCACCCCACTACAATGTACATTGCTGTTCCCCTTGATAGGGAGGTTCCTGGAGGCCCCTGAAAGCCCCTGAAGCTGCTGGAGGCCCTGGAGCGTGCCTGGAGGCCCCAGCAGAAGGTTAGAAGGGCATAGCCCTAAACCCTAACAGGAAGTAATTTGGGTGGTAGCCTGCGATGTCTCGCAGCGGGCCCAGCTTCGATGGCCCAAGAACATGCACGAATTTCGCTGGGCGCAGGATGCGCCGCCACCCACAGATCCATGGAAGTGGGGTGGCGCCATCGGCGCATGGATACTCAGCCCTGCGCAGGTAGCCCTAAACCCTAAACCCCAAACCCCAAACCCTAAAACCTATACTCCCTTAACCCTATAAACCCGAACCGAGGTCCACCGCATCTGGTCTTTCAGCGGCCGGGTGCCCAACAAACTTTCAGGGCTTAGGGGTTTAGGGGTTTATAGGGTTTGGGGGTTAGAGGGTCAAGGGCTTATAGGGTTCAGGGTTTAGGGTTTAGGGTTGGAGTGGGAAGGTTTGGGGCTTCAATCCGAAAACCACTACATGTTGGGAGGCTGAAAGGTTTCGGAAGTTGCTGGATAGGGTTTACATGCAACCCAAAAGTAGGACAAATTTTGGCCTAAAACCAATGTGAAGGCTACAATTCTACTGTACCTTAAACCAGTAACCCGGGACCAGCCAGTGAAGGCTTAGGCTAGCCTGTACTCTCCAGATCCACTTGCCTCAAGTTTAGGGTTTTAGGGTTTGTAGTTTTGGGGTCTAGGGTTTAGGGGTTTAAGGCTTACGGCTTGTAATCCCGAGTACCTACACTTTAGTAGTCTCCCCAATTAGCAGGTATGACCTATAAAAGCGTAGGTAAGTGGGGTTATAGGTAGACAAGTGGGGTTTAGGGTTTAGGGTTCTTTTGCTTTTGAAAGTGCAGATTTTTTGTGCATCACGCCTAGCCGTGTCTCACTACATGGCGTTCGTAGAGGACATCTTCCGCCACTTCGGGTACCTAAACTCATCCAAATCATAGAACCTAAGAGGCTCGTGTAGGGCGGTGCAGGACTTCCTCCATCAGGAGTACCAATGTTACAAACAGTCAGGAGAGTCAGGAACCAGGGGATAGGCATTACGGCAATTCAAGGGGACCCTCGGCGGTGCAAGCTTCCCAACGGCATGGACAAGAAGCTCTATTAATCCCCTCCCCCTGATGTTAGGCTGCAAACCAACATGTAGGTACGCCCGGGGGCTGAGGGTGTCTGGATGAAGGATAGTTCTGGACAAATGCATGATTATTCAGTGCCGGGGCGCTCGGGGTCCTGATTCTAAGGTCCAAATGCATCTAGAACAGATTTTGGTCCCAGAGTGCTCATATGAGCTATGGTCTATAAAGGGGGTTCTATTGGGGATTAGTACAGGGGTCATTAACAGGGACATTAGGAGGTTAGACTATGTGTCATACACTTCAGACGGAGAGACTTCATCTCAGGGTTTTTCTGGAGACGTATAGTCACCCTTACCCAAAGGGTTCTAAGTACCCATATGGGGTATACTTACCCAAACCATAAGGGAAATTACTACTACAGAAACCATTCTTTGTACCATATAGGTACTTTGGACCCTTTGGGTTAAGTAGATAGAATATGGCTTTGGGTATGTTATAATAAGATCCCCATATACGCCATATCCTATCTACTTAAGGGGGACTTAACATCCCAGACTCATATCCGTAAGCCCTGAACCACCAAACCCCCCCTGCCTAAAGCCTAAATTCCGAACCCCACTCCCTGTACCCAAACCCTAAAACCCCAAACCCCACTCCCTAAACCCAAAAAGCCCAACCCCACCTTCCAACTCTGGATCCGAAACCCTGGACCCTTCCAGCCCCTAAGGGTTTAGGGTTTAGGGTTTCGGGTTAAACCTTACCTAGACCCTCCAATGTACTACCTTTTGAAAATAAGAATCCTAACCAACAAAACCCTAGAAAACCCAAAAGGAACTACATTGGAGGGACCAGGTAAGCCCAAACCCTAAACCCTAAAAGACCCTAAACCTTAAACCCTATAAACCCCTCTCTCTTTAGGGACCTCTGGGAGCAGATGCACCTGCACGGAAGGAAGAGCCCGTAGAGCTTCGGCTGCATCTAATCTAGGGTTTACCTAGGGCTTAGGGTTTAGGGTTGAGGGTTTTGGGTTTAGGGTTGAGGTTTAGGGTTTAGGTTTTAGGGATTACATAGGATAACCTTCAGACCACTCGAAAAAAAAGGTAAACATGCAATGCAATGTGGTACAAAACCTTATAGGTATATAGCTTACTCTTGGTAAGGTTTAGTGTTTAAGGTGTAGGGGGCCGAAATTTGGGTTCCACAAGTTAGGGGTAACATGTTGGGGTTCCTTACAATTGGATCATCGTATTTTGAAATGTTGAAGTCTGTATTGGGGTCTCCCTTAGGTCAATCCCCCCTCTAGTAATAGCTCCTTAATATGGACTTAATGAGGCCTTAATATACCTACAATAGTCCCTTGTGGTACCCATTACTGGGTGGGGGATTGACCCAAGGTCTCCCTATTTTGGGAAACTAGAGTCAACGTTTAGAGGCTTTAGGAGGCCGAGTTTGGAGAGTAGGTTTTCTTTAGGCTTTAGGGAATATTGTTTTTAGGGTTTAGGGTTTAGGGTTTAGGGTTTAGGGAATATTCTTTTTGGGATTTGCAAGGATTACCGTACCTGCATATACTTGCAGGTTAGTAGTACTTGCTCGCCTTGGTAGAAACCATACAGCTACAGGGAGTTGCGGTTAAAGGCGGTATACTTGCCTGGGCCGGGGGCCGTGTTGTAACCTTTTTTTCGAGATGGCGAGTATGAAACACTTTCGATTAGGATTTAGGATTTAGCGTTGATGTCGGGAGGAGGGGGTGTTACATGTACTTAGCATACTTAGCAATCGTTACCTTGGCAATTCGGGCTGCCAGTGCAACTGAGTGGATTGGGAGTTTCGAGTAGTGTGCGCTCCGGACGTTTGTGTGAGCTGTACTATACTATTAATGGTATTTGGGCCCTGACGCCCTATTATTTGGGTCCTTGGACCCTTAGGGTTTGTTCTGGGTGTTACTTAGAGGGGCGTTGCATATCTTCTATCCTGTTTAGTTAAGTGGTCCTGGTGGAGAGATGGTCAAAACCGAGAGCCGTCAAGCAGACTACTACTTAAGGGTTTAGGGTTTAGGGTTGATGGAGGTAATCTTGGACCAAAGTAACTCCCTAAAGTCCTAGGAATTACAATACTTTAGCGCCCCTAGTTTGTGCAAGATTCCATCCATCACCAGTATGACTGTATGGGTACATCACGTTATGTGCAGTTATCTGTAAGTTGCATTACTACCCTGTTTTCACATTTCTATAGATATAGAAGACCATAGTATTACATTTCTATACCACAATGTCTAGACTTCAAAAGCAGGGCACATGATGGCCCAAGCCCGCTTAAGATAGTCAAGAAGATGATCCGAAATGCCATTCTTTTGCATCCCCGGGGGTCATTACTGAGACCACCTGCGGGCTGCTGGGTAGGATCCAGAGTACTCCCAAAAGAACTCCCATCAAAACTCCAGTAATTCACGGGAATGGTAAGAAAGGCCTGTAGGTTTAGGGTTTGGGGTGTAGGGACCCTAAACCCTAAACCCTACTCCTCCCCTGTAAACTTCCGAGCTGTAATGAGCTTCCCAGACCCTGTGACCATAGGATGCAAGTAGCTAAACACTAGGGTTTAGGGTTTAGGGTTGGCCCAGATGGGTACTTATACAGGTGTCTTGGGCCCAAGTTAGCTGAGGGTTTAGGATTTAGGGATTCAGTTACTTGGGGTTTAAACCTCCAACCCTGAACCCTAAGCCCTATACTAGCTTCCATTCTCTTTTCTACGCACACTGCTTAAGTAATTCCACCCTATAGCAACCTAGACCCTACACCTTACAAGCCGAGCATTGCTACAGTATGTGGACTATAGTCTAAAGTCTAAATTCCTCAAAGGGGGGATTATATAAGCGGGTATTATAGGGGTTATTGAGGGTGATACTAGGAGTTAGGATTATGGCTGATACTGTTGATGGATGACATCTTGCACCATCTAGGGGCCCTAAACTACTCACCCTAAACCCTAAACCCCTAAACCCTAAACCCTAAACCCTAACTTCAGGGACTTAAGGTAGTGCAAGATTACCTCCGTCAGCAGTGTTATCATGAAGAAGCCCATTCAAGCGTGGAGCAGGAACCCAGGGCTCGACTACGAATCAACTTCAGACTTTGGAGTCTGGGTAGGGTTTAGGGGTTAGGGTTTAGGGTTTGGGGTTCCAGGTTTAAGGGGTTAAGGGTTAGGGCTCAAGGTTTCAGGGGTTAAGGGTTTAGGGTTCCAGGTTTAAGGGGTTAAGGGTTTAGGGTTCAAGGTTTATGGGGTTAAGGGTTTAGGGTTCAAGGTTTATGGGGTTAAGGGTTTAAGGTTCAGGGTTCAAGGTATAGGGATTTTGCATGGCTCTCAAACCTAGATTGAGAAAAAGCGCAAAGCGTGCAACCCCTGCACCTTGCATACTCGATCTTCATGTACGTTCCCCAAACCATTTCTTCCATTTTCCAAGTCACAGGAAGTCATATTTACTTGGATGCTTAGATTAGCCTTGGGTGTGTAGTATGCTTCGGGATCAAGGCCTATGGATCACCTCCAAGGTCTAGGGTTCAAGGCTTAGGGTTCGCAACTTGGCGTGTGGGCATCTGCTGTAACAAGGGTCGCTGTTCATTGCTCCACATACAGAAGGAGCTTAATCAGTGGGATGGTTTAGGGTTTAGGGTAGTTTGGGGTTTAGGGTTTTGGGTTTTGGGTAGTCTCCCATAGAGCTTCTATACCACTCGGATGGGTCTCATGGGAGTTTTTATGGGGGAGGTATGGGAACTAGCCACCCTAAACCCTAAACCTTAACCCCAAACCCAAAGCCCTAAACCCTAAACCCCTAATAGTAGCGGCTAGATGATTGTCAGATGTCAGCACTCCGGGTTTTGACCCCGAAGTCCCCCACCCAATCCCAGACCTCCAAATTTCCAGAAGCTAAACATGGAAACCCCAAAGCCTCAAACCCTAAGCCCCCTAGACCCCAAACCCTTAACTTCAAACCCTAAACCTAAACCCCTAAACCCCTAAACCCTAAGCCCCCTAGACCCTAAACCCCAAAACCCCTAACCTTCTTGCATTCCACACCTCTGATCCCTTCACCCTCGACCCAAAATCCCTAAAGCCCTATCCCTAAACCCTCAATCCCACACTCTAAGCCCCAAACCTTAAAGCGTGAACCCTAAACCCCAGACCCTGAACCCTAAACCTTAAACCCCAAGCCCCAAACCCTAAACCCCAGACGCTGAACCCTAAATCTTAAACCCCAAACCCCTAAACCCCTCAACCCTCATTTGAGTAGTATTTTATTTGGGGATACCATGGTACCCAATCTAGAGTAAGATTATGTCCTCCTTGTGGGGTATGGCATTTTTAAATAAGCAATATCATCTTACTGGGTGTAACCACCAAAAAAACATCCTAAACTCTAAATCCTAGGCCCTAAACCCATTATAGTAGTCTCCATTTTCTTTTCCATTATCCCTATATATAACCCTATTACTACCCCAAACCCACATCTTTCAAGCCGTTTAAGGGTTATGGCCCCCAGGTTATACCAACCCTAAAACCCTAAAACCCTAACACCCTAAAACCCTAAAAAACCAAACCCTAAACCCCAATAGTAGGGTCCTCCTAAGTCATGGGCCCCAGGACGCCGAGCCCAAAGAGGTGCCATGGGATCCCGATGAGGTTGCCGAGGACAATGAGCAAGGCACCCTGATTCACGATGGGAGTTAGGGTGTAGGTTTTAGGGTTGAGGGTTGTAGGGTTTTTGGGGGTTTAGGGTTGAGGGTTTTAGGGGTTTAGGGTTGAGGTTTTGTTTTTTAAAGTTTAGGGTTTAGGTTTTTTGACTTTGGGTTTAGGGCCCTGATGCATGATGTGTTTGTTAAGCCATTATTTAGTGTTTGGGTGTTTATTTTTTGGTTTTTGGGGGCAAATTTTGGAGCTAAACATTCTGAAGTTTTGGAATTAAGAAGGAAATTTGGAAACCCAAAGTAATGGTAAGTTTATATTGGTCCAGGGCTTAGTGTATGGATTTGTAGACTTAGGGCTTAGGGCTAAACTCGGGGTTTGCGGCTCAGGTTTTTAGGATTCAGTGTCATGATGTTCTTACAAGGGAGCTTCTCAAAATGGTGTGCCCCTAGCGGCCTCAGATATACCACGCAGCTTCGTGTTTAGGATTTGGGGTTGGAGCGATAGTACTCGAGTGTTGAGGTTTACTAAAATCCTCAATTTAGAGTAAGATTACACCCTCTCTATGAATACTGTTTCTGACAAGACGACTTGAAAAGCACTGCTTCAACCGCTAAAAAATGCCACTCAGTGATTGGGTGTGGCTGTGGTGACCCTAACGCTGGGTTGCTGTTAAGGAACTTAAGTTGAGCTAGCATGATGGGTATATATATATATAGCAATTAATAGTGTTCCCCCAACATAGTACCCTAAACCCTAAGCCCTGAAGTAACTTAAATCAAGTTCCTTAACAGCACCCTAAACCCTAAACCCTAAACCCTAGACCCTTAGCCCAGAGCAACAATCAGAGGTGTCACGGCAGAGGATGCTGATGTTGATGCTGAGGCTGGCGAGGCTGCCGGAGGGTTTGAGGGCTCTGGGCTGAAAGTCCCCTTAAGTAGAGGGCTGTAGATAGAATATAGGGTTTAGGGGTTAGGGTTTAGGGTTTAGGGGTTAGGGGTTAGGGTTAGGGTTTAGGGGTTTAGGGTGTGGGGATTAGTGTTTAGGGTTTAAGGTAGAGGCCCCTTAAGGCCCTTAAGTAGATAGAATATGGCTTCGGGTAGACTATAATAAGATCCCCATACACCCTATATTCTATCTACTTAAGGGGAACTATATGTAGTGGATGGCGGGCGCTTTTTCCAAGCTGGTCCGAGGGGGTTGAGGCTGTCCATGGTTCAAGGTTTCGTGTCACGGCTTGGGGTCTAGGGTATAGGGTTTAGATCTGCGTATTTGGGTTTAGGGGTCTAGGGGTTGGGGTGGGTTCTTGTCATGTAGGAGCTAAGATCAGGCAGAGATGATAGGCAGTACGCGGTCAAGAACACACCCCCATGAGACGATCTAGTGAGACGATCCCCACTCTCCCCCCAACAATGATACCCCAAAATTGGCCGGATTGCAAGGACCCTGCCTGAACCCCAAAAGTATGTAAACTAACGGCCTTCTTGAAAGCTGTTTTTAGAGGTTTTGGTTTGGGGCCAGGCACCCAAAATCAAACATGTGGAGCATCAAGCAGGGAGCACGTCTTGAAATTGCGCTGAGTGTGCCAACACCCTGTCCAACGATAGGCCTCCCAAACAGGTGATACGGTTGACATGCTTTATGCAGCCTTTTATAAGTAATGCAAGCTGCTACTCATATTTGTACATGCTATATTTCAAACGGGCATATATGGGGTAGACAGGGATGTAGTTGTTTCTAAGTGGCTTACTGAAAAAGCATAGTTCTTGCTTTTCGTAAGCTGCGCCCAAGGAGCAGTTTAAGCCAATATCTGTGCGGGTCCCAGGGCAGATAGTGATGCATTGAATGCGTTGTCCAGACAATGCCGACTTTTCTTCAAGTCCTGGAATCCTTAGACGCGATGCATATCAGGTCAACGTAATTTTGATAGGGTTTTCGATGTATATTGAACGTCTGTAAGTATAGGCCATTAGTAGTATGGGTATTTGGCAGGTCTAGGTCGTTCTTAGGTTTGTTGACAGCAGCAGGCTGCAATGGCACACCTGTCTACCGACATGGCGGATACACGGCTTTCCATGGGACCCCGCGTCAAACATGGCAACGAGGACTGGCAAGCTGCAATCCAAGCATTACAGAGCAAGCCCTCTGCGGCGGACCAGAAGACATATTGCCAGGCTATCATCTCCTGCGGACGCGCCTCACACTGGCAGATGGCACTCCAAGTGTTGGTGGATATCAGTGCAGCCAGAGCGGTACCTAATGTCTACAGCTTCAGTGCGGCTATCTCTGCTTGTGAGAAGGGTTCCCAGTGGGCGCTTGCTATTGGACTCTTGTCAAACATGGCTTCGGTCAACACTGCTCCCAACGTGTTCAGCTTCAGTGCAGCCATCAGCGCATGCGAAAAGGCCGGCGAGTGGCAAATGGCCATGTGCCTGCTGGCGCAGATGCCTGCAGCTAGAGTCTTAGCAAATGAGATAAGCTTCAATGCAGGCATCAGTGCATGTGAGAAAGGTGGCGAGTGGCAGATGGCGTTGTTTCTGTTGGCGCAGATGCCTGCAGCTAGAGTGAGAGCAAATGAGATAAGCTTCAGTGCAGGCATCAGTGCATGTCAGAAAGGTG
>CAJNIZ010046938.1:8519-25537 GCA_905231905.1 Symbiodinium pilosum | reverse complement strand
ACACAGATGTGCATGCAGAAGTATGGAGCATGCCAGTTGTCACACACGGGCATAACCAGCCATAGTTTCTTGGCACGTGCAAGCACACCAAATGCGGTCACTCTTTCAACCACTTAGGGTTGAGATTTAGAGTTCTAAGGTTTTCGATGTTGGGGGTTAGTTTAGGGTTTGTTGTTCATTGTTGCTCATATCCTTTCAGTCGGGCTGGCGCCGTTTAAGGCCAGCGCTTCTTGCCATTTGGGCCACGGCTTTCCTGGTCGGCGGATTCGGGGTGGGCAGAGTTTGGATCGGTTGCCGATTTTTCTTTGCTCTAGGCGTGCATGTAAACGTTGTCGTCTGGTTCTTGGTGCCCTGTGCTTTCGCAGAGGGCCTCATGCAATCACAGTCGGTGGTGGGCAGGGTTGGCCTTCGTCCATGGTGTGTCGCTGAGGGCGGTGCGGGGTGGTGTGCTGTCTGATTCTCTGCGCACTTGTTTTTCTTCTTCTTTTTCTGGCGATGCTCGTTTTTGCAGGTGGGCCAGCCAGTGCCTGCTCCAGATCACAAAAGTGATCTGGCGGGTGCCCGCCCTTGTTCTCCCAAGTGGTTTTTGCCGTTGTGCTGGGGCTCTTGAAGTGCAGTGTACATGCAGGAGTTGGGGGGACATTAAAGAATTCTTCTATGCGCATCGCGCTCCAAGCTTGGGGGGGATATTGGCACGCATTGTCAGGCTGACAGCCCTCGCATCCCAACAACATTCCTATTAGCTGTTGGAGTGGCAGAGATTGACTCGGTTGGTGGTTCGCTTATTCTAGGCAGGCATTCGTTCGCAAGTGTTTACACTGTTGAGTCTTCCGGGCTTGCTTTTACGGGTTACAACTCTTCCAACAGTTAGGGCCTATAGGGTTAAGGCTTTTGGCTTTGATGGTCACAGTTTGAGGCTTTCTTGTGGTTTTAGATCAAGTTTGGTTTTTGATTGGCGTTCTGCTTTAGGGTTCATTCCTGATAGGACCCACCAAGAGGAAACTGTATCTTCCTGTTGCTCCATCTCATTTCTTCATTCGTGCACGTTCGCACGTTCTGCTTGGAGTTGACATGCCAAGGCCGCGGCATTGCTTTACACAACCCTCTCGGAGCATTGGTGGATGTGTCCTTCAGCTGCATGGTGCTGCAACTCTAGCTGCTGCCTTCACCTATATGCTGGAAGGTATGCCAAAACGCCGCAAAAGTTCACGAACTACGTGCACGAATTCCGTGGTATTCTGGAGACTTGATCTGCAGCGCTTCTGCATGCAGTTGGCTGTTCAACTTGCACGTCTCTGCTACAGGACTACATTCTCACCGATGACCAGCTACAATCCACTAAGTGCTTGTCAGCTGCTTAGTGACATTTGCAATGACTGCTGTGTGCAATGCTTGAGCCAGACAGACAGGCTGGCACCAGCTGAGAAGGAGATGCCGTCTAAGCCAACTCAGCTTGTTTGTAGCGTTTAAGGATCTGACCGACAGAAGAAGATCCATTGGTGACAGCTCATCCTTGTTATGTGGGTGAAGAGCTGCGTATGCAGGACGTAGAAGAACATGGTGGCCTTCCTAGTGTCCGTGTCTCAGCCGTCACGGCAGAAACGAGCCACGTGAAGGATCTCAAAAGAATGTGAGGTGTTGCACCCCAGCGATCATCTTTCAATTGCAGCTGACCTCACATTCAGGATGTGGCTTTGTAAGCGTTGTCAGGCAAGGTTCTGTGACTGTCAGACGTTCCTTGTGTGGGCAGGACCGGCTGAACAAGGGAGCTGCAGTCCCCGTTAATGGCTCGCGCGCAACGACGTGTAAGACATTGCTTCAGAAGAAAAGGGGCAAAGGTGAAGTTGCTTGTAGAATAAATTGTTTGCCTTGTACTGATGCTGTTCTCCCTGCATTTGAGACGGCCCTCCGCATGTCCCTTTGCTGTTTAGGTTGATGCTGCGTGGACGATATCTTGTTGTTCAGGGCTTTTGGTCTAGGCCTAGGCGAAGGCTCCTTCACACTTCCAGCTAGACAGGCTTCGATGCCACGCGCTGCGAGTCTGCACAACACCAGATAAGGATAAGGCACGACAAGGTGTACATGTGCTGGAAGATGCAACTTTCAGCGGGTGGGCTTGTGCTCAGCTTCTATCTCTCGGTTGTTGTGATATACATGACAAGCCAGAGCCTAACCGTTGACAGCCACTGAGGCTGACCCTGAGCCAAGAGTGTGCAAGCTATCATCAACATTCATGGCAACATCAGCATTCGTGGCTAGCAGCAGAGTGGTGAGACTGCAGTCGAAAATTGGTCGCTTAGATGGCCTGCAAAGTTATCTACAGCCCGGCACTGAAAACCACTGTTTCGGTGCTTTCTGCACCGCTGATGCCCAGGAAGGTGTGTTTGTGTGTTTGCCACAGAGCTTAGATCATGGCGCAACATCAAAGTGCTGCCATGGCCGTGTCGCGGCGCCGAAGACTGGGTCATGGCATGGGCTTTGCTGCTGTGCTGGTGACTGGACTCTTGCCGTGCCAACAAGAGCTCTAGGAGTCTTCATGCTCCGGCCCACGACAAGTAGCTTCTCAATGGCCATTGTGAGGCAGCCTCGTCGGCTTTGTCTTTCCTCACCTCACAAAGATTGATTCCGCACATGCCGAGCTCCTGCATGCTGACTGCTTTCAGTTCTGTATCAGCATGAAAGCCACGCGCTCTCTGAGGCCCGTGCGTCGTCTTGCCTCTCCAAGGTTCCGCGCCGAGCCGTTGAAGAAGTTTCGCCCCCTAATTCGGTGCCTTTGCTGACCAGTTCCAACCAGCTCGTCAGCACGCAGAGAATCGCAGAGAGAGGCAAGAGTGATTTGTGGCGCGGCATGACCTCAGACTCAGGCCAGAATGATGGTTGATCAAGCCGCAGAAGCCGTGATGGCGGCTTTCAAAGATGGGATCGTGCGGCAGTCAGTGCGCTTGTCAGAAGCTCAGTATGCAGCAAGCACGGTACTGCCCCGTGGGTGTTACAGCAGGACTGTCTCTGCTTCACTTGTGCTTGAAGTTTGAGGCGTCTGGACATGGTATGTCCGCCAAATCGAGTGACAGAAGCTGGAATGGAAGCACTTCTCAACGATGCGCTTCCCATGGCCGAGGCATCCACGCAGACTCAACTATCACACAGTTTTCAGCGTCTTTTCATCTTCTCCATGGCATGCCAGTCTCTCAAGTTCAGGCTTTCACGAAGGGGCTGCAGGCTCCAGGAGGGGCGGCGTTGAAGGAGGTGTGGCCTTGGCAGCAAAGTCCTACCAAGCCAAGGGAGGTTTTGATGAATTTTTCACGGTGATGAGATGTCCGTGTCTGTTGAAGTTGCTGAGGCGCGTATCCAGGTTTGATGCTGTGGGCACAAGCTCTGGTGACGTTGGCACGCTCCTGTACCGAGTGACTGATGATGCCAAGCAGGCTCGAAAACTATCGAAGCTAAGTATTCTTTATAGCCCCTATATTGGGGTAATAACGGAAAACAAGCTGGAAACCACCAAAAATGGAGAATCACATGGAAATTTGAATTGAATTGAACGCTGAGCGAGCGGGCTCCACTCCTTGCGGGCAACCTAATCAAATGGACAAGAGAAGGGAAAATGAAACGGAAACTGGGTTATATGCACTGGCAAGCTCATTCCGCGACATGACGGAGGCTTCTGCTGTACTCGTAGAGTAGGGATTGTACATAGAAAAGCTGGGAATAGCATCATTATCAGTCACCAAAGTTGACTTCAGCACTGAGTGCAGTACATAATTCCCTCTATAACCCAGTTGTCATTTCATGTTCCATTTGTTTTTCTATTTGATTCGTGATGTTAGAGGGTTTCAATTTTATTTTCCATTATTACCCCAATATAGGGGTTATATACAGATAATGGAAAAGAACATAGAAACTACTATAGTACAATCCAATCTACTTTAGCAGTTTTCAATTTCTTTTCCATTATCCCTATATAACCCCAATATATACCCTATTAGAACATGATAGTTTCCATGTTCTTTTCCATTATCCCTATACAACCCGTATATATACACCCTATTACAATACAGTAGTTTCCATTTGCTTTCCATTATCCCTCTATAACCCTAAACCCTGAACCCTAAACCCCAAATCCTAAACCTTGAACCCTAAACCCTAATCCGAAATTGGGGTAATGTTCTGAGTGGGTAATGCCATTTTGGACCTCCCCTAGCTGATGCTTGCACTAGAAAAGGTGCGCAGGGGTGTTTAAGGGTAATAATGGAAAATAACATGAGTAGTATTTTATTTGGGGATACTATCGTACCCATTATAGAGTAAGATTCTATCCTCCTTTTGGGGTATAGTATTTTATATAAGGAATATTATCTTACTAGGTTCAAGCACCAAAAAAAACATTACTCACATGATTGTGAGGATGCTGCCGTCATCTTCCTGGGCGGCCGCAAGTTTGTTCTGCAGGATCCCCCCTTTGAGTTCTCTGCTCTATAGGGATTATATAGGGGCTATGGGGTATATATAGGGTGGTTTTGGGGTTATATAGGGATAATGGAAAAGAGAATGGAAACTACTACATGAGTTCAGGATCCCTCCTTTGAGTTCACCAATGGCATGAAAGAGCGCCTGGTGGTAATGCTGAACGCGGAAGATGCTGCGACCAGCTTCAGGCACAGATAATCCTCAGGGAGGACCACCCCCCAAACCTCCTGCTGTTCTTTCAGGGCGTCCCTAGCTTCAGAAGATCCAGGATGAAGGTCTGAGCGATTTTGCGCACCTGCGTGTTTAATGCTAGCCACGGCACAGCTCGAGGCCAAAACTCAGGATGTAGCGATATGTAGCGCGGCAGCTCAAAAAAAGGACGCCTTCCTGGCGTGCCTGATTACTAAACCCCACATTCGGGAAAGCCGGCAACCTCAACAACAGCCCCCTCCACTTGCCCTACCCGCCCCGCACAAATGTGAGGAGCAGTGGGAGACTGCCAGCCCCGCGAATCCTCCAAAGTCTTCAGTACGTCAGGTAGGCAGTTAGCAGACAAGGATGAAGGAGTCAGGAACGGCAGGAACCCCGCTGGAGGATTGCAGACATTGACAGCGTGCGAAAGGCTTCGCTGAGTGTTCGGCTGTTCTTGTTGGATGGGCTCAGAAACTTGAACGCCCGCGCTTTTGTTGAAGAGGTGAAAGATGATGTCACGGTCTTTGGTCATACAACAAAACTCTTCACTTGCTATGGAACATCATGCCGCCCGCCCTCAGGATAGAAAACAAAGGCACCGAAGTGAGCGTCGGAGGTAACTTCGGCGGAGACGTGAAGATCCTCAAGAGGCAGCGTGATTTGACATTCGCTTTGAGGCTGCTTTGATTCTGCACGTGCAGCTGAGGTTCTGCAACCAGTTCAAAGAGGAGACATACTACATACGTCTCCTGCCACTTGCCTATCAACCGTCATGACCATTGAGCCTAGGCCTAGGCCCCACTTGTGAGCTTGAGTTTTGGACAAAGCCCCAGCAGGCGTGCACAGTACTGGATCTCCTCTTTGCCTGTCCCCCTTGAGGTTGTTGAGCGACTGGCCGGTGCTCATCTTTCGATTCTCGGCTTTCTTGCAGAGCTGTTGGATAAATGGACAAGCAACTTTTTGGCTATGTTGGAGCACTGCGTCCGACCTTTGTGCACGTCAATCCAGACTTAGCGGTTAGGATAGGGTTGCCACATCAATATTTGCTATCGTTTCAGCCAACAAAACCTACGGACAATGCGGACATGATTCTGGAGGTCCCCTCTTGGTGACGCAGGTGCGTATCCAAATCCATGGGTTGTTTATCTGGAAAGCCTCGACGGGGACGTTGTGAGGCGTGCCCGCAAGACACTGAAATAGGTGGTATTTTCAAACTGTTGTTCCCTCAGCCCGTCCTAATTGTTGGAGTTTGACAAGCCTTCGAGAGGGCAGTTTGGGTTCGGATGGCATGCATCAGAGAGATTCCAAATGCCAGAGCAGTGTTTCACTTTCTCTCTCTCTGTCTCTCTCTCTCTCTCTCTCTCTCTCTCTCGTTCTTACCAGTTGTTTCTTGCACCGCTGCATCTTCGATCAGGTTGCTGCAGGGGTCGCGCAAGCCGCTAGCAGAAGAGATTGCCCAGGCCACTACCGACCTTTTGGCTGTTGTCGCTAGCGGCCTCATGAACCTGCCAGCCAAAGGAAATCAGTAAGTACGAGAGCGAGATGGGAATTACAACTGCCGACAAAATCGCAGCCGTCTCAGTGTGTTCATGTTGCACACCGGTCACTCTTGCCATGCTGCACCCAGTGTTCAAATGAGGCCAAAGTGCAGCAGCAATCAGCTGAGTAAGCGAGGGCTGACGTGCTCTCTGCATCTTTATCTGCGCTGGAGAGCGGGAGAACATCTCCCGCACACTGTTAATGGTCTTGGCCACCTGGCTAAAGAACCGCATGTGGCCTTGGGTGCAGGTCATCCTGTTCCGTCGTTTTCGCATTTTTCGCAACGGTATCATGAAAATTATTGTGCTGGAGCAGCTACGCAGCTTGCTGCCGATTGTAGCTGGCATTGTCCGCTTGGGTGCTCGCGTGCATGTTGCGTGCATGAAACCACGGCTCAACTTCAAGTGTTGCAGTAGACCCAGCCGTGACAAGATGATGCTGGTCAGCATTGTGTCCTCTTCCATCTGTTCTTCTTCTCCCTTTTGCAGACTGAGCTACGTGTGACCTATCTAAGGTCTTAGTAGTACAGAATGGCGCTGCCACAGGCAGCCCAGCATCTTCAGCAAAGTGGCTTCTGATGCAGTGGGTGGGACTCAGCTTGCCAGGCGCATCTACCGCGCAGCCCGCCTCCCATGTATCCTCCACCGCCTGGCTATGAGCACTCCATTCCGTTGGGGCCTCCAGGTTGGGCCGTAGTCGTTTTACGAAACGTATGGTGTGTTTCCTGCGCCTTCGCCGTTGCAGGTCTTGATGATCGAAGGTTACATGTGCCACAGGTGCCACAGGTGCCGCAGGACCACTTTTGGACCTTATGCTTGTGCAAGGGGTTCTCCACAGTTCTTCGAATATCAACCCAGGACATGCTGAGCCAGATCAGCCAAAGAGTCAGACATGCCACTGGGCACGCCGAACTACAGGCAGGCAGACAGCCATTTTTCTTGAAGTGCTCTTCCGCCAAGTACGAGGTAGTCGCAGAGCTTCGACGCATGGAATCGTCCATGGCTGCTCTTGCAGACAAGGTTGCTGCTAAGACCGGGCTTAGGCTGAGATGTCTTGCCTCTGGCGCAAGGTGCGGCGTGTGGAAACATTGCTGAGTCAGCTGGACAAGGCCTGCGCAACCATTTGTACAGCATGAGGGCTGCATGAACTCTTGTGCACAGGCAAGAGGCAGCCAGGCAGCTACGCAGGACGGGCTTGTCAGACATAAACCTTCGTGCAGACGGTTCAGAACAATTTGCAGTCAATTTTGAATTGCAAGGCCAAATTCAGCTCTCTCAGCAAACTTTGCTTGACAGCTGAAGCTCGAGGAAGGGCTGGAAAAGACCATCGCGGGGATGGAGCAGAAGAAAGAGCAGGAAGCTCCCGAAGCGTGGTGGGAAAGCAGAGCCATAGTCTGTATAAGTCTGGTTGCTGCTTGATTCCGGTGTTTGTGAAGCTCTGTGTAGTCGCTTCGATGTGAGCCTTTCGGGCTGTCTGCGCGAGGGTTCTAGATTCTAGCTGAACTGCAGACAGCCCGAAGATAATTTGAAGAGGAGTGGTTAAGAAGTCCCTGAGCAGCTACTATACCTCCTGGCATCTGAAGTCTGACAAGCACTGGTGCGCAAGAGCCTTCTATGGAATACGGCCTAATTAACGTCAAGTCTTCAGCTCTCGGGCATTAAACTCCATTTCCCATGTACAGGGCATGCAGAGTAAGCCTGCCCGGCTGCTTGTCTGCATGCGGAAGGCATGCCAGGGCTGCATTTCAGGCATCTAGAACAAGGTGTCACACATGGCTCTTGAATCTTCAGATCATGGCGCAAGTCTATGAAGCATGCCAACGTGGCGATGTCACATCCTGCGTGTGTCTAAACTCCTTTAAGGGGGGGGGGGGATATTGAGGGTTATATACGGAGTACTATGTCGTTATATGGGAGGTTTCTTAAATTTCATGATCAGGATCTGTGGGAACCTGGCCTACTGGCCTAGTTCGCATTCTCGAGTGCAAAAGTATAGGGTAGTTTCCCTAAATTAGGGGCACCAATATAGAACCCAAATTGCTATACTATAATCCTTATTATGGGAACCCCAATATGGTACCCCCTAATTTTAGGAAACCCCCATATAATGACCTTGATAATCATTATAGTAGTCCCCTATATAACCATCAATATACCCCCTTAGAGGAGTTTAGACTATAGTTCATGTGACCCTGATCCCTAAACCCTATTTGAAGCATATCTACCCCTATATAACCCCCCAGAATCCCCTAAACCCCCATATAACGACAGAAAGCAAAGCCATCCTCCAAAGTCTGGATAACCTCCTAGTATCCCCCTTTGATGACCCCCTATGGTAGTCCCTATATAACCCCCAAGATAATCCCCTTTAAGGAGTTTAGACTACAATTCGTATAGCGACAGAGAGCCCTAGTGGTCTGGATCAGGAGTTTCAGGCGATCAAGGCCGGCGTGGCTGCTTGCTGCCACAGAGCGGATTGCCGAAGATATTGGCAGCATAATTTACAATAATTGCAATAATATTCACAATAAAAAAACAGAATACTAAGAATCATATAATAAGCATAGTCACAATAATAACAGTCATAATCATACAATAATCATTCTCATAATAATAATATGTTTGATAATCCTTGTGTCGATTGCTGAAGATGAGCAGTTTGAGGTTTTGAGCATGTCATATGATACCGCCTGCCAGCGCGATCTCCACCATACCATCATTGTTCACAACCACAATGCCGATCTTATGGCGGATCACAAGGCCTGCAGACTGCCAACTCAGCTGTTTGGATTTTTACACAAGATTTTTTTGTACGGTGTGCAGGCTGCTATAGACACAATCTACGCAGCAATCGAGGCCAAAAGGGAATGTGCCCAGTGCCGGCAAGCTTGGTATGCAGCGACTTGGCAGGATCCGCAACAGGACTTCCCTCTTCAGCACGAAGCCAGTTTACTGAAAGCTGCTGGCTTTCTTACACCTCTTCTCTAGGACAAGCCCACCCCGGCACAGGTGCAGGGGGCTCAGAGCGCGCCGAGTCTAGCCTCTGAGCAAGGCATTGCAGCAAATAACTTGTGAAATCTGTCTGGCTCAAGCTGAGCCTTCTTTTGGTTGCGGGCTTGCTACGGTAAACTCCAAAACCGTCTGACAGACCTACCAACATTCCCTCTTTTATGCTGTCAACAAGCTCTGCAAAGAGCCCGCCGGCCTGGATGCTGCTCTGGGTTCTAGGGTGCCATGGAAGAAGCATCCAAAGTAGAGAGCCTCAAGGCCTTCGAATTTTGACAACATGTAGGGAGGATGTTTCATGATTGGGCCAAGAGCTGCTGTACTGTCTCTTGTGACAGAAGTTTCTCGTCTGCCGAAGTTCAGGCAAGCCAACGTCACCGTGCGGCCAGTCCGGCGCCAAAGGTCAAGTCCAACAAGGCCGAGGCGAAGGACAGCAAGGAAGTGAAGGCATCCGCATCGACAGCACACGTTAAGGTGGCAAGTCTCAAATCTAAGATGCTGACACCAAGCAGACCTGCCAAAAGGGAGAAGCAAAGTTGATGAGATTTGATGAGGTTGAAAGCGCAGGCGCACCGGAATGGCTGGCGATGGCAAAATGGAAGCCTGGCCTGGAGTCTCCGACTCTCCAACTCCTCCCTTTCCTGTGCATTTTGGAGCTCAGGATAACACTCCTGGTAACCACACAGCTGCTCATGATCATCTTTGCGAAGAGGCCTACACTTGCCAGTGGTTGGAGCTTCGCGGCTTCGCAGGTTGCCTTGGAGCTTTGTCACTTCGGCCTTTGCAGGTGCACGAGCCAGGCTGGTCTTCCTCTGCTGCTGTGCCTGGCGCAGTTTGCAGTCTCCACGGTGCTCTCCGCCTCTGCATGGGTCGCGCGTGCCCAAAGCGAGGCCGCATGTGCCGAGTCTGTGCGAGTCTATTGGAGAGCTGTTCTTGCAGCCATGTCCCGAACCGACTGATTTGTTCAAAGGACCTTTGTAGTTGTCACAAGGTGGTAGAAGCTTTGAAGATACAAAGGGTACACCTGCATTTAACAAGGATTGTGTCGTGGATGAACATGGATGAACATGGATGAATCAAGTACAGCTAAAGCGATTCCGGGCCCTACAGAGGCCCTTCCCGAGAACTTGCGCTGTCACGAATGCATTTTGCAGGTGACTAAGAGTGTGCCCAAGCTTCTGGCACCACGGGCTGTTTTGCTCGATATTGTCCCGCTCAGTGGTGTGTTGCTTGGCTAAGCGGCCACGACTGGCATCTGGCTGAGCGTCAATAAGCTGTTGGACTGAAGCGACATGGGTCGCAGCTCAGGTGGACAGGTGGTTTCGTGATGTTTAATGCAGCAGCCCTGTACATGAGCCCTGGCATGGTCAACGTCGTTCGACTCCCGTCTGCAAGGGGCTCATGATTTTCTCAGCCGTCGGATATGCAGCATCATGGCCAGCAATGGGAATATCTGGGCTACACATGGATGTGCTGAGGTTGTATGGAGCCCCTGGCGACGGTCTGTGTTGGAGCAGCCTTGGGTCAACGATTTTCATGGCAGGTGCTAGCCACGCTTGTGCCAATCTGCGGTGGAGCTACTTGCCTTCGCCGATCAAGAGCCGGGCAAGCTTGTTCTTGTACACTAGTGGAATTTGCTTGAAGGCAGAAGCTGATCCGTGATGTGTGTGATGTGGTGGGGCAAGGTTGCGATGGCATCGCTGACTGCTGGAAGCCTCTCCGCCACAGGCATTTGTCTCGCCACCGTTTCAAACGTGGCGTTCTGCTGCTTCTTGGCTTTACTTTTAATTGGCGAGAAGAAGGGCTGCATGGCATCTGACCAACTGCAAGCTTAGACCAGAGATCTTGCAGGCAACAGCTTTGAAATAATGGGGCCAGAGACTCTCGGAATCATGTTTATTCTTTCCAAACATTGGCGCTGCTTGTGCAGAGATATGTCCAAGCATGCATGCTTGTCAGATGAATGCAACTTATTAGAACGCTTGGACTTTGGACGCCTGTAAACAGACTTGTGGTGATTGTGACAATGAATGTGTGTTGTTGCTTTTGGTGGCGGTTGTTGGCGGTGCCCTGCTGCTGCTGCTGCTGGTGCTGCTGCTGCTGCTGCTGCTGGTGCTGCTGGCAACACTGCTTTGCTATGGGTCTTGCCGCAATTGTGGCAGACAAGCGCAAGAACAAGAAAGAAGCGGAGGAGGAGAGAAGAGGTTGGACTCGGCTCAATCGAGGTCGGTCTTTTTGCCTGCAACGATTGCGCCGCAACCCAGAGAACAAGTTGCTTGCCCACTCAGTGCATCTGAGAACTGGAAATGCTCTGGGGTCTTTTGTAATCTGCTAGACTCCTAGACCAACGCGTGGCTTTAAGAGAGACTGGCCAATGTTGCCTTGCCCAGCGCAGTCGAGGGTTGAACTGTCACGGCGATCCTGAAGAATGTAGGGTAGGCAAGCACATGCACTTTTATAAGTAAGCGCTTTGAGGCAAGATTCAGGGCTGACCTCATTTCCTCCTGTAGATTTCTGTTATAGACTGTATACTCCTGAGCAGCTTTAGCAAGGCTAGATGATGTGGCCGTCTTCTTCAACGTCAGCTGGGCAGCGACTGTTGCGCTGCCTTTGCTTCAAATTCCGCTGGAGGGCACGCAGGCGCAGCTGGCTTTCCAAGTCGCAGCCGCACTGTCCTCTCCCGCCAAGCCACCTGAAGGTGCTTCCGGCGCTGCATCTTTGACTGAAGCCTTGCGAAGCCTGCTGTGCGATCCCCAGACTCCTCCTTCTGAGGCAAGCCTTAGACGAGCCTCAGCGGTGGATCTTCGCAGCGGCCCCCAAGCCGCGCTTGGCACAGCAGCCATGTTCCGAAACAGCGGAGCTAGTTTCCCTGAGTTGACTCAAAGGAGATGTTGATGAGTAGCATCTTCTTCTTCCTGTACCAGAGACTTGGCAAGAAAGGCTTTTGGGCAGGTGAGAGGAACTGTTGGTAGAATGAGGCATGTACAAGCTCTGCCCAGTTTCTTTTGCTAGTGGTTAGCAGCAAGCATGCAATGTCGAGCTGAGCAAATCAAGGTTCGTCCAGCTGCTTGTTATGACTCAGCTCAGCCCTTTGGCCGCTCAGCTTCAACACGGCTGGTTGTCGAGGGGCAGCACCGTCAACAAAGACTCCCTTCTTGAAGAGGTAGGAAGAATGTCACGCGTAGGAGGCATGCGAACCATTTCATATACACATTATGGATATGTAATATAGATGTATCCTTGCCAGACCGGACGAAATCAGCATGATACCAGCCGTCTACGTGCGTCTGAGGCCTTCTCTGTTTTGACGCCAGTGGTCAAGGCTGCTGCCACGATTGACAGATGATCGTGGCTGCAGTGTCAGTTTGAGCAAAGATCCATTCCCTTTTCCAAAGGCGAGAGCGTCATGCGCCGGAATTTTAGATCCAAGTCCAGCCGCCAGACTTGTATGTAGGCAAGAAGTCGCAATGACCGCAATGACGAGCTTACTTGTAGCACAGGCGTGTAACTTCATGAGACTTGATGTGCATCTTGCGGCTCAATCAGATAATTCCATTGATGGTCGAGCTATAGCTTGCAGGGCAGCAGTGAAGCAACACCTGCATTTGGTAACCACTTGGTATGGACATCATTCAGCCTGCAAAAACAATCTAGGCCATCTCCACAGACGCGCATTGATTTGGTGCAAAGATGTGATGTTAGGATCTTTGCCTTGCATTGCTTTCTCTAACAGGAGAGTGCGCGACCTATGACCCAGCTGCGGCCAAACGATGCCCACACGATAGAGCATCCAAAGACCGCACCGAATCGCATGCTGGCAGGCTTTGATGATTGTAGTGTTGACTCTGTACTACGGGGACCAGACAAGCCTGCTGAGCGCTTCTCGGCTAAACTTTGCCTGCTGATTCCGGCCCTCCCAGACTAAGAGGATCTGATGAGGTAAAGCAAGCATTCATTGAACTCTCGGATCATTCTGAAACTGAGAAGCCGTAGCGCAGCACGTCAGCTGTGGCAGGCATTCGGCGTGATCCTCTCTGTTGGGGGCGGCTACCTTTTCACGCTGGCGAAGAGCAATAGCGAGGGCAAGGATCTCAAGAAGACCACATGATTCACATGATCTCAGAGATGGGTGGAGTTCATCCTGCCTCATGCTGGCCGGCCATATCCTGGAAGGTGCCGTGCAGTGAAAGGTCAGAGGTCCCTCCATGAATCATCCCGGACCCTACCTCACATTCAACGCTCGAGCCCGGGGAGAAGCAGCTCTTACAAAGCGACCTTGCGGCTGCAAGGGGAGGCCGCTGATGCTGAGAAACCTGTGAAGCATCCTTTGCAAACACCTGGACTATCGGGAGGCAGCGGAGGATACCCGCGCTAGTGCGAGGAAAATGCAATGTGCTTGTTTCTTGTCCATCCAGCTAGGTTGGAGTTGGGCACACTTGCAGATGAACGATTTTGAGTCATGGGAAGATGTCTCAGCCGTACTCAAGCTTGAGGCACATGAAGCAGATGTATGAGCACCTCGCCCAGATTTCCGCTACGCTAGAGGAGTCTGGTCAGAAGGACGGCAGATGATGGCTCTTTTAGACGATCCTTTCCGGAAGTCTGCTGAGCCTGAGTGGTGTGCTTTCTAGATCACATGCTGGTCTCTGCTGAAGGACATTGATGACCTTCTTGAACGTGGCGAGGCAATCCGTCACTGGCAATTGGCTTGATCTTGTGACATTAAAGATGGGCTCTGCTGCGCTCCGCAGGTAATCCTGCAGCGTGCCACCAAAGCTTTGGCCGCGCTGGCCCCCATGTATCACCATTCGCAAATCCCTGAGCAAAGCTCTGCCAGCTTCATGGGGCAGCTTGAAAGCAAACTGCTGTTGTGAGGCCAAGTATGCCACCAGGCGAGCTTCGCAATTCCTTCACCTGCAGCGTTGAAGAAAGTGCTGACATGGCGAGGACCTGGCCTACCTGGACATGCTCACGCCATGCCCTATGCACCTCCAGAAGCTTATCTAGGCCCCTTTGGTTCTAGGGCAGCCGCTGCAGATTTGCAAACAGCAAACCTCGTGTGAGGTGCCCCCGACATGATGACCCACATGTCGCCCTACCCGCCTCATGCGCCTCACTACTTCAGCTGTGTCCCAAGCTACGAGCCATCATGACTTCAATTGCTGTGATTGTGCGCGCTCAGGTCCCCATGCACACTATGCACCGCCTGTGCAGTACCCACCCCATCACCTGATGATGCGCTGACCAGGCCCTGGATTCTGCATATTGTTGAGACCCAGCTGTTGCTTCGTGATGACTGAAGGTTTAGAGTGTCGTTTGCGTGCTTTTGGCAGGCAGATGGGCTCATGCCACAAGAGCTTCTGAGCATGTCCAAGGGCGGCAGAAGCCCCCAGGAATAGATGGCGCAAGTCTGGTGACGTTTCTCGCAGATCGTAGCAGTTTCACTCCTTATCTTAGCTTCGGAGCATGTCAGTTCACCTAAACCTGGGTGCATCCTTTGGATAGAGTGTAGTCAAATGCAGACTGATGCAGAACTCGGGGGATGGGTGAATTGAAGGATGGTGCCCAATTGCGCTCAAGCGCAAGAGGCGTTCGGGTGAACATGCTCTTTTCAGTTTCTCTTGCCCTGGCAACCCACGCAGGGCACCTGTTGCACTCCTACGTAGCATTAGGCTAGCACGACCCAGTAACACCACGACGGACAGCAAAAACGTCGAAGCACTGCCGCAGGCCGGTGCAAACAAGAACATGGCTTATGCGTGCTTCTCTGCTTGACGTCTTGTTTCGCCTTTCGCAACCTCGTTGGCTCCGGGCCAAAAGGCTGCATTTTCAGCACATGCTTCTACAGCCGTTAATAAGCCAGTACAACAGGGTGCTTTGCAGTTTTACCCAAAAAGCAGAAGTTTCGAGGAAATTGTCGCGGGCACCCTCATCTAGCTCTCAGACTCACCCAAAACAGCTCCCACACTCAGACGCCAACTTCAGTCACACTTACACCAGAGGGCGTTAAGCACACCTTTGCCCACTTGTGGCACTGAATCATGGGACACAACAGCTTAAAATAGGAAGGGTGTGGCACCTCACCCCCGAGCATCTGGACACGTTCACGTTTTGAGGCCATGAGGCCATTCTTTAAGCCAGATAGTGCATGGCTCGGTTGCTTCTGGTTCTGTGAAATGGAATTAGAACCGTTGGGACACAGCCTGCATCTGCTGAGGCTGCAGCGTCGATGGCCTTGCGGGAAACCCGCTCTCCAGGGCCTTCGATTCGCTCACTGCAGCCCCGCCCCCAACTACACGAATGTTCCACGAATAGTGAAGTTAGCAGGCTCACCACCGATAGCGATTGTATCAACATCTTTGCACGGTTCCATGAGTTGGGATTGCTTGCTCTCGCTCGCCGGTTTGAGGACAAGCACCATGCGCAACAAATGCGAGAGGGCTACATGTCTGGAATCAGGCGCGGTTTAGAATGCTGGTTGTGTCCTGACCAGCTCCTAACCTTTGTTGAGGCCACCGTGCAGGACTCAGCCAGAATGGCGTCAAGAAGGGCTGAGAGGACCTGCTAGGGCCATTCTTGTGATACCTTCATGCTCTGAGGATGGGCCCTCTCGGTGGCCAAATGATGGATCCGATGAGGGGTCCTAGTGCGGGACACTTATGCTGCAGCTGTCCATAAGCCCTTCCTGGAAGCCTGGGCTCCAGCTGAGGAGCTTGAAAGCGCCTGGCGGGAAGCCGGCCCTGGCATGCACGGGAGCCACCGCCGTTTTCCTTTCAGAACAAACCGACATCTTTTGCACTTTAAGTGACGCCAGGCCGAGAATGGGGCCAGGTCCTGGTGCATCAATGTGGGAACCTTGGGCACAAAACATTGGCTACTCGTAGGGTGGGATGGTGTGACAGCTGCATTGAGAGGTCTGACCAGCTCAGACAGCACATGGAGGGCCCCGGCTTTGGCGCCGAGTTGGGTCACCTACTGCATCATGTCGGTATCATCTGAAGCTTGAAAGGGCACACTTCTCGAGTGCTTTTCAAGCTTTGCAAATTGGATGCTTTTGAGGCCAGGCCTTTTCGACGGGCACGACTCTCAGTGGACGAAGCGGTATCCATAGCCATCTCACTCCAAAGTCAGGCCTATGACCGGCCCCGCAATGCCTGTTCACGCAGGCCAGCAGCCGGCCTGTGGAATTAAAGCCGTGCAGCACGTGAGTTGAGATTTACATCGGCAAAGAACACATGAAAGTGCAATACACAAACAGAGTTCCAGGGCAGGTAAAGAAGCTCTGGCCTGGGAAATGGAGTCAGCAAAACAGCAGCGGGTCGAGTCAGAAAATGATGCCGCCCCAGTCGGAAGACAAAGCAGCAGCGAATCAGACAATGAAGGTTGTCGTAATCGGTATGTACCTCCCAGCTCAGCCCAGTCGCATCGGAACAACAACATACGGACCCTTAGACTTCAGAGGGAACTGTTGTGAGGTGGAGTCTCCGGTTGATGTTGTGCAAAGGCTCAGGACACGTTTCAATGATACATATATAGAGCAACAAAAGGTTATTGTCGGTGCTCGTATTAAGTTCATATCTGAGTCACCCATCCTGCCAAATTCGGAACCCTCAAGCAAGAGGTTCGTAACCAAGTAGACAGTCTTGAATTGCGTTTCATGTGAGGGCTCATCGGGGGGATTGTTATAAGGATCGGATTTTGAATTGGGCAAACCCTTTCAAGTGCTGCATTAGAAAACCCTCTCCGAAGACACTTGGGGGTTGTTCTGAACCCAGTGTTTTGTTTTTTAAAAGCCGAGTTCGCAGCACAGGGTTC
>CAJNIZ010046937.1:122152-140353 GCA_905231905.1 Symbiodinium pilosum | reverse complement strand
ATTTGGCCTTACACCCTGGTTTGTTCAGCCCTGATTAGCGAGAGCACAATTTTGGGGTTATACCTGCTCGTTACAGCATACGAGGTGGTGAGAGGGAGGTACATGGTAATCCTCATTAAGCCTTAAACCCTAGACACCACCGGCCGGATTCACCCAAGCCCGACACTCTGAAACACTATACGATCATAGGCTAGCATAGGGCTTACATATGGTTCTATGGGGAGGTATAAGGTTTATGATGGGGCTTAGGGTTGAAGAGGAAATCCTGCATGACCTTAGCGTACTNNATAAATCCCAAGGTATAAGGTACTGAGAGTCATGCAGCATGTTTGGTATTCACCGGAGGATATTTAATGCTCTGCCAGCGGCTGTCACCTCTTTGACCATCACCCTGCTGACAAGTGGACTCTTGGCTGTAGGCTTGCTTCCAGGTGCCTCGGATGCAAGAAGGCAAGAAGAGCTTCTCTGGAAAATGTTATCTTGTTATCACCCTGATATAGCAATAGTATACTAAAACCCAGAACCCACTTCTTATTATGCGTGTTTAGAGCTGCAAGGTATTAAAGGCAAAGCCCTAAATCTTGATCTGCGATAGATATGGGCATGAAGGATCCCAGCATGGAGTATGGTCATGTCTAGATGAAGACGTTTTCTGCCATACGTAGTGTTAAGGCGAAGCGAGAGCTACGGTGGATATCAAGAATCTGCAAGACCCTAAGTTACCTCATACCATGAACGTTGTGGTAACATTGTTTCATAAGGTCACTGCCATGAAGAGAACCCTGGAGCTTCAACCAGCTCAAAGTAGGTACCACTTCCAGACCTTAGGGCCCGCAGTAGGTGTTACTTGGGTACTGCCCCATTAACAGATTAATAACAATCAGAACGCTACCATATATAGAGCCCTACATAGTTTTGGCCCCTATGCTAGACTGTTAATGGGTGGGGGGGAACCCAAAGTGCTACCTGGCTACCTGGGTTGTTCTCAAAATCATGGGCCCCTTCTGGCTATAAATCATATTACGGCACCTCATATTGAGGGGTACCAAAATGGAGCCCTAATGTTGGGAACTTCCCTAAACGCTAAGGCCTAAATTGTTGCTTCCAATTTCTGTTCCATTAATTATCCCAATGTAACCCCAACATTACCCTAATATTAACCTAATGTAACCCCTAATGTTGGGAACTTCCTGCTTAATTAAACCCTAATCCCTACACCCTAAACCCTAAACCCTGAGCCCTAAACCCTAAACCCTGAATCCCAAACCCTAAACTATTACATTGGAGTCCAAAGAGATGGCTGTCAAGGCGGTCAGCTCGCTGCAAGTACTGGCATGTTTGCGCGTTGCATGTGGTCGGGCACCCTAAGCCCCAGAAAAAGAGAGAGAAAAAAACAACCGTTTTAGTGTTTAGGGTTTAGGGTTTAGGGTTCAGGGTAAACGTTGAGCATCCCCAAACCCCATACTCTAAACCCTCAAAGCTCCGAATCCTAAAGCTGAACAGGTGGATGGCCCATTGCAAGTGCTGGCACGTTTTGCTCGTTTTATGTGGTCCTGTGCTTCTGGCAGCGCATTCGCCGGGCGCTGAGGCGAGTTGAGGTTTTAGCTTCTGGGTTGCTGTTAAGGAACTTAAGCTAAGTTTCAAGGATTTAGGGCTTAGGGACCAAGTTTCAAGGGTGTAGGGTTTAGGGTTTAGGGTTCAGGGGCTAAGTTTCAAGGGTGCGGGGTTGGGGATTTTAGGTTGAGCAGTTTAGGAGTTTTGGATTAGAGTACAAGGGCCCTGTAATCTCCTTACCTCCTATACAAAGGGACTAAAATGGCAACCCCAAACAGGGAACCCCAAGAATATAGTAGGAATATCATAGGAATATGCCTACCAGGGTCCTTATATTCTATCATATTCCCACTATATTCTTCCCTTTATTATACCCTACATATAGTGCTGATATACTACCCCGCTAAGAAAGCTGCAAGGGTCCCCATCAAGGGAGCCCCCAGAAAGTTATCAAATATGTCTATATATATAGGGATTCGACCCGGTTATCATAAAGATTCTAGGGTCTTGGGATATTTCGCCATTATGGAGAACCACTTGAACAAGAAAATGGAGATTTAAATGAAAGCTCGGGTTTTAGGGTTCTCGGGATAATAGAGAATCAGATGCAAAAAGCAACTGAAAACCAGGGCTCAGGGTTCAGGGTTTACGGGCTACATTGGGCCTCAAGGAACTTAGATTACGCTAGCACTCTGGTTCGACCTCATTTCTTCTTATTCTTGAAGCCTAAAATCAACTGCAAACCCTGAACCCCATACTCCAACCCCTGCCTCGAACCAAAAATTCCTAAATTCTAAACACTAACCCCTAAACCCTAACCCCTACCTAGACCCAAGAGTATGCAGAATAATGGCACTTGTGGCTATTTCTAGAGGTTTTGGGCTATCATTTTACCTACCTTTGGGATTCAGGTAAACCCTAAACACTAAACCCTAAACCCCTAAACCCTAAACTCCTAAACCCCTAAACCCCTAAACCCTAAAGTATAAACCCAGGTTTTTCTGGACAGACTGTGCATCGCTCAGCACGATGATCGTCTGAAGCGGCAGGGAATCCTTTCACTTGGCGGAGCCCGGGTCTGTTTAGGAATACTTTTTTTTAAACGCAATTTAGGATTCCAGGGTTTAGGGTTAAGGGTTTAGGGTTTCAGGGTTTAGGGTTTTGGACTTAGGGTTTAGGGTTTGGATTTAGGGTTTAGGGTTAAGGGTTTAGGTTGGGTACTGGCCCCCCCCCAGTAACAGTCTATATTAGGGGCCCTATCAAGAGCTATATATAACTATATTAGAATTATTATCCAACTGTTACTGAGGGGTGGCAGTACCCAAGGTTTAGGGTTTCGGGTTTTGGATTTAGGGTTTAGGGGCTTCTGGTCCTATCCTGACCATGGCCCCCAACCTGAACTGCCCCTCCTTTGGGTTGATTCGGGAGCAAGGGTGAATAACAAAGCCTGATTCAAGGGGGATGATATTGTGGATGGCGGAAATGTTGCACCATCCCTAAACCCTAAACCCTAGGAATTCTATGGCTTATTGGTGTTCCTAAGTAGTGCAAGAGGTTGAGTTGATGTATCCATCGTCTATACGAGTTTCGGGTTTAGGGTAAGTACCGTAGCAGAGAAGCAAATGGAAAGAACATGGAAAATCAAATGGAAACTGGGATTTCAGGGTTCACCGAAACTCTAAACCCTTTTTAAAAGTTTACCTGGACCCCAAAAGTATGTAAAATAATGGCCTTTATGGCTATTACTATGGGTTTAGGGCTATTATTTTACATACTTTTGGGGCTTCGGTGGAGCCTGCAGACAGCACTTCAAGTGTCTTTCTGGGTTTCCCTGAGGCTCTCAGCCCATGAAGAATTCCTACTTCAGGCCCTGAAGTACATACATAGTACCTACCTAGACCCTCCAATGTAGTACTTTTTTGGTAGTCCTAATAAGAGCCCTAACCCAAAAACCATAACAAACCCAAAAAGGAACTACCTCCTGGAGGGTCCCCCTAAACCCTAAACCCTAAACCCTATAAACCCTACCCCCTGAAGGGAATTTGGGATATTGGGAGCCTCAGGCTCCAGCATTGCAAAGAGGAGAATTCCGCAACAGTGCCCGAACCCTAAGCCTTAAACCTCAAGGCCTAAACCTTAAGGCTCCATGTAGGTACTATTTATAGGGTTTGGGGCCCAATGTAGGTATTATTTATAGAGTTATAGAGCCCCAGGGTAAACCCTAAACCCAGGAATTCTGGCAAAGTCCGCGAAACTCATAGTCCTCTGGTCGCCACGTTATTTTTCGAGGACCGAGGGGTCATTTGCAGGGGCTCCAAGAAGTGACATCTGATCCCCTTAGTTAAAAGGCTTTAGGGCTTAGGGTTTACGATTGAAGTTGTAGGGTTTAGGATTTAAGATTTAGGGTTTACGGTTTAAGGTCTAGAGCCAGAGAGGACCTGGTGCAGCTTTGAACTTGCCAGCTTTCTCCGTGACGAGGCCGTCCTTCGCGGGATCCACTTTTTCTAGCTCGGAGGGGTACGGTTAAGGAATTCAATACTGGCCAAAAACCTATGAAACGGCTGAAAGTTTAGGGTTCCTACCTACCTAGACCCTCCTCCTACCCTCTATTAGGGCCTAAGTACCCACTATTAGGGACCATATACCCCCAATTTAAGGGTACAAGGAGGGTCCTGGTAGATACTAGGGCCCCAGAGTCCATACCAACATCGGGCCTCGAAGCCTATGAAGGCTGCTTTTGTTGCAGCTTAAATTCAAACTTAGCTTTACGATTTGAACCCTTAACCCTAAACGATTCAACCCTAAGCCCTAAGCCCTGGAAGCCCAAAAGCCTGGAACTGCACAAGCCTCAACACCAACCTTATCCCTACCTGAAATTTAAAAGTATGTAGAATAATGGCACTTTGGGCTATTTTTAGAGTTTTGGGGCCATGATTTTACCTACTTTTGGGGTCTGGGTAAGGGTCTGAGGACCCAAATAATAAGGTTTCAGGGCCCAAATACTGTTAAATTAGTGGTATTTGGGCCTTAGAGCCCTATTATTGGGGCCCTTGGACGCTTAGGGTACCCCTAACAACCCTGCAACCCTGAGCATTCTAAGTCTTCAAACCAGCCTCAACCCTCAGAACCTTACAACTAAACTTCTAGAACTTCTAGATCCTAAACCCCAAACCCTTAAAACCCAAGCCTTGAAACCCAGAATCAAGCCCGATAATCCTAAGCCGCAAGCCACGGCCTCAAAATCTCACGACCCTAAACGCCTTAAACCCTCACACACTAAACCCGCCACCCAACAATTCGGCCATGAAAACCCTGAACCCCAAACCGTTAAAACCCCACAACTCTACAGGGTTTAGTAAGTTTAGGGGTTAGGGTCTAGGAAAACCCTAAACTCTACACCCGAAAACCCTAAACCCTAAATAGCCTTTAACTATGAGAGGCCAAAGTGGGCTGTATCGAGTTCATCCCTGTGGCAATGGCTCTTCTTCTGTACCTTGGGCTCAGAGTTTAGGGTTTAGGGTTCAGGGTTACTTAAGTACCTCTGTTTAGCAAGCAACAACTGAAGGAATGACATAAATTCAAACTGCTGTATTACTAGGGGATTTTATTGGGGACTGCCATTAGGATAAATTCTTGTGTTTTTTCAGAGTGTTTGGCATTTTAAGGGTTGATTCAGGATATTTCAGGATATGGTGCCCATCAGTAGCAATCTAGGACGAAGTTGACATTGGTCATTAGTCATTGTAAGCTGGATCTTAATGTCTGGATCTTAATGTAGGGTGTAGGAATTAGAACTTAACGCTATACGGTGTACACCTCATGTTGTTAGCACTAGCTTTTCGGATGTTGGATCTTGGGTTGGAGGTGTGAGTTTTTGGTCTTGCAGGGCTCAGGATCCAGGACGCTTTCTGTGTTCAGGTACCTTTTGTTCCGATGCGCGAGTCAGGATTTGGGGATTTGCGTTTAGGGTTCAGGTTAATTACCCTAAGCCCTAAATCCTAAACCCGGTTTAAGGGCTAGCCTTCCCTGTTGGCGGCTATGTTTGCCCAATATAGGGGGGTTAGGGCAAGAGATGTGGCAGTTTCCCAAAGTTCTAGGTGAAGTAAGGTTCCAGGTAATGGACCCGGTCAATGGGGGGTAGCACAGAAGGGCCATCCCTTCTTGAGACATTCCCTGACGTTTAGTCGCTCCAATTGGGTTCTTCTTCTTCTCATTATTCTACAAGCGACCCTACACAAACTAATTGAAACTTTGGGTGCCTTACGTCACTCCAAAAGCCCGAGACCCTAAACCCTGCGGATACCTGCTAGTCTCCGCCTAAGCTTATCTCAGAACAGCCACCTGGTAACTTTCCACTTGAAACTTCAGGCTCCTGAATCCCTAGCCCTAAGACGTTCCTGAAACCCTAAATAGCTAGTTTGCGTCTTCTTTCCCACTCCTTGCTTGCCTGCTTACCAGAGGCTAGAAACCCCAGAGGGTCCAAGTACCCAATAATTAGGTACTTGGGTTTTGAGTAATATTGATTTTAATACAGGTTTTGGGGTAAGTATATGATTATTAGGTACTTGGACCCTTAGGGAACGCCATACCCTAAAACCCTGGGGAGCCTAGGTGTGCAACCCACTGCATTGCAACGATCTGTTTCTTCTCCTGGCAAGCTTGGGTCTATCTTGGAAACAAGGGTAGCTTTGAGTCCGTGGGTGACTGGAATGAGTTTGAAGCTTGGAGGTTTTCTGAAAATTCTGGGTCCCATGTCCAGGGCTCGTTGAATGTGGACGATGCTATTTGGTGGTTTTAAGTCGGGACCCTTATTTTGGCACAAACCCAGCCAACAGGACAGTTTTCGGAGTTCTTTTCCCAACAAAACAGGGGCAAATCTATACCGGCTTCAGCCTATTCCTTCCCCATGTGAGCTATTTCCTAAACTCCTTAAAGGTGGGTTATGTACGGGATTATATAGGGGACTACTATACGGGTTATTAAGGGGGATACAAGGAGTTTAGACTATAGCTTACGTGACAACGGAGGAAACACCCATCCTAGTGGGCATGCTGTTCATGGTCCCAGTTACGATGAGCGTCTGGCCTGTCCAGACATATTTCGGCATTCTGCATATGCAGGACGTATCCATGGCCAACCTTCAGACATTTTGTGGGCGCTATGAAGCTCAAATGAACCAAAGGGTTAGGCAGACAAGTTTAGGTAAACCCTGCAAATCCTAAACCGTAAAGCCTAGACCCTATAACCATCTCATACCGGCACTTCAGAGGAGGTAACATAACATGGTAGTTCCCATGAATAGGGAGACCTCAATATAGATCCGAATGTACATTTACTGAGCCCTAAACCCTAAAGAGTTCCTGTTTTCGGGTTTAAGGTTTTACCTGAAGCCTTTTTCATACTGGGCACTTTAGAAACCCTAAACCCTGAACCCTAAACCCTAAACCCTTAGAGGACCTGGTGAAGCTTCAGCAGCAAATGAGTACCTTCAGCGTGAGGGCCTCGCAGTGTACTTGCTGTTCGCTGGGTCATGTGGATCCTACGTCCGGAGAGGAGACTGGGTTGCGGTTAAGGGTTTAGGGTTTAGGGTTAAGGGTTTAGGGTTTAGGGTTTAGGCTCGCAAGGAACTTAAATCAAGTTACTATGATAAGGAACCCCTTTTTTTTTTCGCTGTATACCCATATTATGGTAATTTATTTTAAGTTCCTTAGCACCAACCCAGGAGATTATTTGTGACAGGCAGCTGGTTTTCCGCACGTTGAAGAAATGGTTCCAACGCTCCCAGGACACCAGATCAGATTGCTTAGTTTGTAATTGATGCAGACAGGCGGCTCAAGTCAAGGAAACAAGCTTCAACCTCTAGTGAGCCAGTTTTTGTAGAATCAGATAGTTTTGAATAAGCAGTTTGTCAAATTGTCACCACATTCGCAAGATATACATTTTCTGCCTGTTGCTGCTGTACTGGTTGCTGCTGCGGTGTGGTTGTGCTTTGTACTCGACCCAGGAGGAAGAGGAGGAGTACTTGAACCGCTTTGATGCTCTTGTCCGCGAACGCTTGAGTGTGCATGTCCTTCGTGGCCTTGCTTCGGGTAGCTTAGCTACTATAACGGCGTATAGGCGTAAAGGGTTTACGACTAATGGAGAAGCAAACCCTAAGGGTCCAAGGACCCAAATAATAGGGTTTTAGGGCCCAAATACCATCAATAGTGTAGGATTTTGGCCCCAAAACCTCTTATTTGGGTCCTTGGACCCTCAGGGATTAATATCATGGTCCTCGATTCAGCATATAGCTATGGATATCGGGTTATAGGCCTCTAAACTCCCCTAAACCTTAAACCCTAAACCCTAAACTCCTCCCCTCCCCCCCAAGGATCCAAATACCTTAGAAGCTCTGCTTCTGTACCAACCCCAGACTAACTCTACTGCTTGCGTAGCGGCAACGATACTGAGGTCACATAGGGGTATATTGGGGTTATGGGTTTGAGGTTTCGGGTTTAGGGTTTAGGGTTTAGGGGGTTATATTATATTGGGGTTTACTTGCTGGATAAGAATAGGAAGGGATTACAATAGTACCCCCCACCCCCCCCAAAGGTACAACCCCCAGGGTTTAAGGAGCTGATAAGGACTATACAGGGCTTAATAAGGCCCAATAGAGTTTTAAATTGTAGCTTATGATGAGTCAGCAAGAGTGATACCTGTGTCACAAGACACGCGAGTCTAAGGTTGGGACTGCAGACTCCTAGTATGGACCCCTAAGGTTTGGGTCCTATGTGCTTATTACTTAGGGTTTAGGGTTTAGGGTTTAAAGTTAGGGTTTAGGGTAGGAAACTTTAACCAACAAAGAGCCCATAGGTAGTACCCAGGAAAGAGGTGCATCGGGGCGCATATGAGGGAAAACCTGAGGCAGCAGCGAAGTTACATGCCTGAAGCCTGTAACTTTCTCAGGGTGAAGGGTCGGGCATCCACGCAGGCAGCTGGATTGGCGCAACACCCAGGGCAAGTGGGTTATATGACCTTCACATAAGCCCGTGTAATCCTGGACCCCAGGCTATCCTCTAACCCCTGAGGCCTAAACCCCAAACCTTGAACCCTGAATCCTAGTCCCCCAAACCCTGAACCCCAAATCCTAAACCCCAAGCCCCAAACCTTCAACCCCGAATCCTAAACCCTGAACCCTAAACCCGAAACCCTACATCCTAAACCCTAAATCTTAAACCCCAAATCCTAAACCCTTTTGTCCTGATCCTTTATCCCCAGGCCTCACTTAGGGTCTAGAGGGCGCTAGGTATACTTTGAACCCCTGGGTTTAGGGTTTAGGGTTCAGGGCATAGGGTTTAGTTTCAGGGTTTAAGGTTACTATGTATGGTTGAGGGTTTAGGGTACTTTGAACCCATATACCCTGTTTTTTTTAAACCGCAGTTATCCAACATCCTTCATCTATTTTCCAAGCCCGCTGACCCTCCAAGAGGTCCCCGAACCTGGAACTTGAACTCTTCGAGTCCAAAACTAGGTACTTGAGTAGTACCCCTCTCCCTATTTATTTTGGGGTCGCCTTATTAAAGCTTCTTAAAGCTGAACATCAGGAAACACGGTAACCATTTTGTTGAGGGGTTACTGCGGAACCTACCCTAAACCCTAAACCCTACACCAAGAGAAAAGGTACGCCAGCCTTTCGCTACATCTTTGCTATGGTCGTCTCCACTTCCTTTCCTGTGCTGCCACAGCATCTACAGCAGGAATTGGGCTGTTTCTTTTTGTTGAGGGGGAGTATGGGTTTAAGAGCTTGAGGGGTCCTGATTTAGGGTTTTTGGTTTTGGGGTTTAGGGGTTGGGGTCGGGGCTTAGGATTTGGAAGTTTCAGTGTAGTTTGGGGTTTGTATTAGGCTCAAAGTAGAGTTTCATGATGCTAGCGAGTGTGCCAAACTCTCTCTAAGATTCCTTTTTATTTGACATCGCAACCGAAACTGCCTGCCCGAAGCTCAACCAACAAACGACCTCTTGGAGGGGTCGGGGGTACTTAGTAAGTGGCCTTATAACACTTTTAAGCCACATAATGACCCCAGTCACCCCCATTGTTGGGCGACTTACGCAGTCCCCCTGAACCTAAACCCTCATCCCCAAATTCTATGCTAGTTTCATCTAGTTTTCCATTTTTGTAAGCTGCCTGGGAAGTTCCACTATAAAGGGGCTGTATTGGGAACCCCAAACAGGGAACCCCAAGAATATACTAGCAGTATAAGTATAGTAAGAATACACCTAGCAGGGTCCGTACATCGTATTTTATGTCTACTATATTCTTGGGGTTCCCTGTTTGGGGTTCCCAATAAAGTCCCTTTACCCTATACCCCGGAAGCAAGGTATGTTTACTTAGCAGCCCGGGATGGTGGTGCCAAGTGGCCGTTCGTGCTGGACTACTTCAAGCTACCCGCTGTGGTGCTTTGCTTCTTCTGGCTCGGCTTATTCACTTGGAGAACACTTGGTTCGACCTGAGTAGCCTTGTTGAGTGTTTGCTGTCCCCTTTCTTAGGTACAAAAATCTTTATCTCTAGTATCTTCTAAATAGAAAACTGGGTACCCTCGAACGGGTAGAGTGTAGAGGTCTACGTAGCCTTGTCAAGTTTAGTAGTCTAGGGTCCTGAACCTTACGCCCTGATAGGTAGGTTTCATAGTCTCAAAGCCCCAAACCCGAAGTAGGTATGCCCTACTTGGAGGCCCATGGGACCTAGTAACTACTTATAACTAGGATTATAACCCTACGTATAATTGGGGTACCCCCCTTAAGTCGATTTAAGGGATTATAAGTAGGGTTATATGCCCAGCTATAAGTTGTTACTAAGTCCCATAGGCCTCCAAGTAAACCCTGAAGCCAATCTCTGGAGGCTGGAAGAAGGTGCCAAGCAAACTTTTGACCACTGCATAGGTTATAGGGTTTAGGGTTCTAATCAGGGCTTAGGGTTTAGGGTACTAGTGAGGCATACTGTAGATGGTCAAATCCCGCATGACCTTAGGTATCGTAATTCCCAGGGTTTAGGTATATAGGGTCATGCAGGATGTGTGCCATCAATTGTAAAATAAGGCCCTTCATAAAGACCTTTTAAGGACAGTTACTGTGGGGGGAAATGGCCCAAGGTGTAGTGTTTAGAGACCCAGTATTCATCCCTAAACCCTATAAACCCTAAACTCTAAACTCTAGACCCTAAACCCAAAACTCTAAACCCTAAATCCTAAACCCTAAACCCTAAATCCTTAACCCTGAACCCTAAATCCTAAACCCTAAATCCTAAACCCTATTCATCTTCCCTACCATACAGACTGCTGGGAGTGGCAATGGTACGAAAATTACTTGGAGGCTCATGAGACTCAGTAACTACTTATGACTGGGCTTGGAGCCCTACTTATAATCCCCTTAAATGGACTTAAGGGGGTCACCCCCAATTACAAGTAGGGTTATAATGCCAGTTATAAGTAGTTACTAAGTTCCATGGGCCTCCAAGTAGGCATCGCCCGTCCTGAGACTCACCACACAGAAGCCTGACAACCCCATACACACAACATGAGGCGGTTTAGGGTTTAGGGTCTAGGGTTTAGGGTTTAAGGTTTAGGGTTTAGGCATACAAAATGAGGGATACCTTATGGGGGTCCCATACTAAGAATTGTAGTACATTGGGGCCTATAGTGGGGTCCGCCTATTTAGGGATACATGGGTGGTGGTCAAAAAATTATGGTCCCTTTTTGATTCCCTATCATAATACAGCACCTAATATGTAGGGTACCCAAACAGGGACCATAGTTTTGACAACCGCCCACATACAAGACCATTTGTGAGGGTATGTTTGTGTGGTTGATCTAAGTAAGATTGATGTTGATTGGGGACTCTAGAACTCGTTTGAGATACTGCTCATGTACGAGGTTGTGAAATGAATGACGCGTTCCTTCTTCGTAGGTATCCAGAGTAAGGATCATGTCTTCCGTGGTGTATCAGGGAGGAACCCCAATTTTGCAATATTAATTCTCAGATACATGGTGGTTTCCATGTCTGGTGGAACCCGAAACAGACCACTATTTGCCATCATGCTTATTATCGGGAAACCCCAAAAACAACCCCTACTTGCCGAAGACCTTAAACCCAATAAACCGTTTTGAAGTTCCACTTGAGCTTTCATGTTGTTTTTTCTATTTGGTTCTTCACATACCCCTGATAGCCCGTTAGGGAAGGGTAACTGCCGGAAAGCCTGTTTCTCCTCATATGCCCATACATATATATATATATATCCCTATAGAACCCTTAACTTAACAGGGACCCCCTAATTTCCGGCACCCCCACCCTATACCTTAATAACTAAACTTTAGAACAGCCCCAATGTGAGCTGCGGACTGAATTTAGGTTGGGGGGGACCTATAGGGGATGTATAGGGGGGTATAGGGGGACCTTTTTAAGGGATATATTGCAATTTTAGTCCAGGGCTGATGTATATCACCGAGGATCGGGGGCAGCCCTATCTGCGTGGGTTCCGCGGTGCATTGCTGTGCTGCTAGTTCCTCGCCTCCTTCATGGACGAACCTTTTCGTGGCCTGTGGTGGGTGGATGGATGGAGGAAATCTTTCACCTTAAGATCCCCAATCCACTGTGATTCCCAGGGCACAGGGTATATTGTAAGCCGTCAAAATGTCTTATCTACTGTGATCCAAGGATATACTTAAGGTATATAGGGTGGTGCAAGATTTCCTGGTAGTTTTAGCGTTTGGGGTGTAAGTTTTGGGTTTAGGGCTCTTTGTAAGTGCGGTGGACCCAAATTAGGGGCCCCAATATAAGCCCCGAAATATTAGCACCCCCTATCAACGGGATCCCTGGTTTCTGGAGCTCAAATCGTTAACCATAAACCCCTGAACCCTAAACCTTCCTAGAAAGCCTAGTTACCCATAGTAATGGGCTACTTCAACCCAAAGCAGTCGGAAATGAGGGGAAAGTTGCCAATAATTATGGGTAACTGGCTTTCTAGGTAAACCCTATACCTAAACCCCAAAGGTATGTAAAATAATAGCCCTAAACCCATAATAACAGCCATAAAGTCCATTATTTTACATACTTTTGGGGTCCAAGTAGTTGCTAAACTGTAAACCCTAAACCCTCCAGCGAGTGCTTGCAGGCATCTTTGCACAGGTCTCCGTAAGAATGCTACATGACCTCAATCTAAACTCTTTCAAGGGCTGGTTATATAAAGGGTTATGTAGGATTTAGGGTTTAGGGAGTTATTTAGGGGATTATGAAGAAGACCATTATAGGGGTCATTAAGGGGGATACTAGAAGTTTAGATTATATCTCACAAGCAGAGTTTCAGGTTCGCAGTATAAAGCAGCCGCTAACATGTAGGGTGCCCCACAGAAACCGCACTTCCTACAGTATGCTAGTGGCTTTTCCGGTTCTAGTTTGGGCCCTAGACCCTAAACCCTCAACCCCAAACCCTTCAGAGGTGCAGTGCGCGGCACTCGTGATGTTGATGGGCTTCTGGCTCCCGTACGAACTGACTCTCAGGCCGTGTTCGGTTAAATCTGTCCCTGAGCTTCCAAGTATTCAATCTTCATATATGTATATATGTATATATACGTCTCCACAAAACCCGAAACAGAAACCCCATACACACAATTACTATAATACCCAACCCCGCACTACCCCAAACCCTACAAGCCCTTTTACCATAATACCAAATCCCAAGTACCGAATTATTCGGTACTTGGGCCCTCAGGGTTTGGTCTTGCAGCTCTCTCGTTTGTACCTTTGTCACCTCAGCGATTTGCTTGGGCATTTTTTGCATGTGGAGTTGCTGCCAATGTTAAAGCTGTTTCAGGGTTCAGAATAGCAGCGATACTACTTCAGGTCTGTCCGGGCCCCTAGTTGAGAAACTTCCTTGTTGCGGTATGAACAGCCAAGAGTTTAGTTTCCAGGGTACTGTTCGAGACGCAGATATGGCAATTTTGTATCTTGCAGAACTACGCGAAACCCTGAACCCACAAAAGTGTGAAGTAGTCTCTGTCAGCTGAAAGATCTCTACCAGGAGGCCCTCCCACCCCTGGGACCCTGCGCCGAGGAGTTAAGCCGAAATTGCCAAGCAATAAAATCCGTGCAGAGTCCTTCCTGAAATACCTTCTATAGTGCCCGAATAACCACAAATACGATTTACATAGACCCTGTCTAATTAGTAGTTGCGGGGTCCTGGTAGATCCAAATGGTAATTTCCCAAAATAAGAGGACCCCAATATAGACCCCAAAATACTATAATCCGTATTATTGGGACCCCTAAAAAAGTACCCCTAATTTTGGGAAACCCTAAAATCCCTAAGCCCTAAATCCCTAAGCCCTAAACCCTACGCCCTAAACCCTAAACCCTGGACCGCCTGAGCCAAAAAAGTCAAGCCTAGGATGGTCAATCGATTTTTCAGGCCATGGGCCATTCTCGTTTCACTGGCATATATGTGGGTCATTGTCGTGGGCCTGTACATGGCCCTCTACTTTCCAGCTGCCTGCAGATGGCGCAGGTAGATTGTGCAAGCCCCCAGGTCCAAGGACCCGAATAAAAGGGTTGTAGGGCCCAAATACCATTAATGCTGTAGTATTTGGGCCCCCAAACCCCATTGTTTGGGTCCTTGGACCCTTAGGGCAAGTGACCTTCAGTACGTCTCGGTAATTTTCTACCCTGAAAGCTCCCCAGCAGAGCGGTTGTGACTGAGGCTGGAGCGAAAAACTGCTTTGGAGCCTTGGGGTACATATATATATATATACACACCGAATTATGCCTTACTTGCCCCTAAACCCTTAAACCCTAAACCCTAAAACCTTTCCTTAAACCCAACTTGCTTGGGCTTTCAGCTCCCCAAGCCCCTAAGCTTAGCTGGCTGTCATAGCGCGGAGCACTACTTGTTTTTCTTCCTGCGTTTATCTTCTATTTGAGCGATAGTCTAAACTCCTTAAAGGGGTTCATATGGGGATTAGATGCCTAAACCCTATGGGGGCTACTGACGGGGATACTAGGAGTTTAGACTATTGCTCAGTTGTGTTCTGAGCGTTATGGCTCAATCTTTTCCCAACTGCGCATCGGTTAGCTGTTGTCTGCGGAGTAGACATATGAGCGAGAGTCTAAATTCCTTAAAGGGGCTATATCGGGGATTATATAAGGTTCCTATATTATATATAGAGCTTATTCAAGGGGATACTGGAATTTAGACTCTAGATCAGATGCGTGTGTGCGTTTGTACAGAGTTTGCTTGCAGAGATCTGAAAGGTCTGCCGACGCACGCAAGCTCCCTGACGAAAAAAATACCTGCCAGTACGCCCAGTAATCTACAGCTTAGAATGATGAATGATTAGGTATAACTTAACCCCTAAAACAGTAGGTGATTGGGGTTACAGGTAGGACCTTGGTAGAAGGGCCCCAGCACTTAAACCCCTAAACCCCGCTGGGTTCAGGGGTTTGGGCTCTGGGAAGGCTGTTCCATGATGGTGCAAGCGTGCTCTTCTGACCGACAGCACGCGTTCTCAGCATGTGTAGATGCCTTCTTGGAGGGTCAGGGGTGCGCAGTCAGTGTGCCCTAAACCCTAAACCCTAAACCCCCGGGTTTAGGGTTTAGGGCCCGGCGGAGCTAGCAAGTAGGATGATAAGGGGAATCATCTGAAGTTGTTCTAAGGCTTCTAGGAGCTAAAAGTATACCAACCAAGCTCCCCCTCACCCTCCCAGTCCCTCATCTCCCTGGTGCTTAGGAGGGAATGGGGGAATGGATCATGGGGATTATATATAGGGACTACTATAGGGATCCATTCCCCCATTCCCTCCTAAGCACCAGGAAGTCATAGTACCATCATGCCAACATGTCCAAAAGAGAGGCGAACACCTTGGGTTTAGGGTTTAGGGTCCAGGCTTTAGGGTTTTTAGCAGTTGTCAGATAATGTTTGTTTCAGCGTGGCAGCAGGCTTGCAACTTTAGAATCCAACAGCCAAAAACCTTGAAAATGGAGCCCTTCCCATTTCACATTTACGTGTGCATTATTGTGCATTTGCATGTCTATAAGGATGTACGCGTCTATATGTTTATCCGCAGCGTAAACAGCCCGATCTAGTTTTGAGGGCCGGCGCTTCAGGTTTTAACGCCTGAAGCTCTTGAGCTAGCCTTCGATGGGCATGCGTGCCGGATTGCTCCAGGATTTAGAGCAAAAAGTTGTCGAGGAGAGTCAGATTGGGTTAAGGATTTAGGGTTTAGGGCTTAGGGATTGTTTGCCAAGGCTTCTTATGCAGGAGTATTTGGCTCGGCGATAACAACTTGGGTTTTGCTCAGCCGGTTTTGAGTAAGCATATGGCAAGGGTTTCAGGCTTGTACCCCTGAGAAGAGACTATATAAGCGCTATATAATGGCCAGATTGCAGAAACCTTTTAGGGGTACGACCTTAGGAGTAGAACCCTGGAACCCTTGAATATGATTACGGACGATTTCTCACAACAATGATACCCGTCGGATCCTTGACGTAGGAAGGGCTCGCTAAAGAGGTTCTGTAATTATCAGGGTACACCTTCTGGATTGTATGTATATAGGGGTTATTTGGAGAAATTCACATGAATAAGGGGAATTTTGCTTCCCCAAACCCTTCTAAAAAGGACTCCATAGCTATCATATGACTTTAGAAGGGCCTAATGTTAGGCGTTGGGGTCGCTGAGCCCCCTTGTTACTCGCGTCAGACTCCACCTCTTGCAGCTGTCTGCTTGCCTTGCTGGCTTGAATTTAGGGTTCAGGGTCTAGGGTTTAGGGTATGTGAGCAACAATCTAAGCTCCTTGAAGGCGGTTAGAGCCCAAGGGTTTCTGGCAGGATGGAACCCCCAAAGCCGTGCAAACCCTGGAAACCCTATCCCCCCCCAGGGGTAAGTTCGAACCGCCAGCACTTGTAAACTCTAAACTTCCGGCCCTTGAAGGGCTTGTCGCGCACAGAGGGCGATGCACCAACTAATGATTCAGTTACTTCCCTCAAGCCCTAAACTCCAAACCCTGAACCCTATGACCCTATACAGCGTACCAAATTTCCAAGTACTTACTGAAGCGTGCGGTACTGGACCCGCTCTGAAAAGCCTGTTTCCCAGCACGTATGACCCTGCGCCCTAAAATCCTAAGCTATCAGCTCCAACATGTCAAGCCCCCAAGACACGAAGCCTAAACCCTGAGTCACTAAACCCTAATCCATAAACCAAAACCTTAAAACTTAAATCCTAAACCTCATGACTCCGGAGCATGGAGCAGAGGGGACTGATGATGACGAGGCCGCCATGACAGGGTTTGAGGTTCAGGGGTTAAGGGGTTAAGGGTTTAGGGTTTAGGGTTTAGGTTCAGGGGTTAAGGTGTTAATGGGTTCAGGGCTTTCAAAATCATGGTAGCGATGTTTGCAGGCTGCCCCCAATCCCCATGATGGGATGTCCCCAACCTCAGGTTCACCAGGGGTGCTGTCCTCAGAAAACTTTGCCCTTAGAGAGGGCTGTCTTCTTCTTCAAGAGAGCTGCGCACTCACATGACTGTCTATTCCAGTCGTCTGCGAAGAGTAAGATCATATCCTATGTTCTATTGTTGTATAGTAAGAGGAAGGCAAAGAATCTGACTTGCTTCAACCACACAGATTAGAAAAGTCTGTCTTACTTGGCTCAAACACCCCCAAAACGCTGCTTCTTGCTGGTGGTTCGTAGGGAGTAAGGGAATAGAATCCCTACAGAATCCTTATATAACCACTATAAAACATATTCCCGTGTTCCTTGCTAACCCCAGCAAGTCTGCGCAGATTGCAAGCGCTGACCCGCCCAAGTCCTCTGCGCACGATGCGCAGCTGGAGGCCACCGCGAGGGTGCTTTCAAAAGTCGGGGGTCCCCGTGTTGCTTTTGGGCTGTGGGATTTGAATGCGCAGCTGGGGAGTAGGTTGCTGAGCTTATCGTTTCGGATGTTGTGGGTTTGAGATGTTAGGAATTTTGGGGCGCGCAGCCCAAGTTTTGAATTTGGTATTTCGCGTTTTGTCCGTTTGATTTTCCATTGCTGCGTTGTTGAGGTAACATCCATAGACCCTACCTAAAACCCTACAGCTTGGGTCAATCCCCCACCCAGTAATGGGTACCACAAGGAAGCCATTACCATAGGGGGGATTGACCTAACCTAAAGTGCGAACCTGAAGGGTCCAAGAATGGGGCTTTAGGGCCCAAATACCATTCAGATTCTAGTATTTGTGCCCTAGAGCCCCATCATTTGGGTCCTTGGACCCTTAGGAGAACCCTTCACCCTACCATCCAAGCAAGCTGGTGTCGTTATGTTCGGGTTTAGGGTTTGTAAACAAGTCAAATAGTAGAGGTTTCTGAAAATGAAGGTCCCTCCTACAAGAATAACGATCTTAGTATATTGGGGTCTATATGTTTGGTTGTTCCCTTTCGTGAAAACTCCCAATTAGGCCGTTGGGCCTTAGGTGTACAGCATACCATCCTTGGATACAGATGGTTAGGGGCGCCAAAATAATTCGGGGGGGGGGGAAAAAAGGTATGTGGTGAACGCTAAAGTTGTGCTGTATGGTATATACTAGGGGCCCAAAGGGGTTCCCATACACCTGCCTTCAGGCCCAACTATATACCATATAGCTACATG